>JARYHS010013631.1:195453120-195526972 GCA_031002005.1 Vandiemenella viatica
TGGTTAGCAGCGTTGAGCGTGGTTAGCACTTGAATGGGTGACTGCCCAGGATGCCACCATGGAGCCACGATAAGCAAGCCACTTTATGCCGTCTGTTAAGCAGCGTTGAGCGTGTTTTTTTTTAGACCCTTTCACGAGATACAAACACATGGTACCGTCACTGCCTTAGGTTATAGGCAGGTGGAGGGTGGAGTGTTTGTCCGAAGACATTGCCTCCAACATCACGAAGGTGTTACAATTCTTAACTGTCGGTGTGTCTTCTTGTTGGGTGTCAGTTTGCTAGATGACTGAGTGGTCTTCTATGCCTATCGTCGCCATTGTCATAGTGACCAAGCTATTTGAGCGCCAGACTGTTGCATTGTCTGGTATTTTTGTAAAATGTTTCTTCCAGCTGGCGGAATCTGTCCTTCAATTTAGGTATGCTGGAAGCCTCATGGAGTGCATCTGTGGGAAACATGCAAGGAATGTGGAGTGCTCTCTTTAGGGCCCTACTTTTAATAACCTAGAGCTTTCTGATTGGCCTGTCACTGGCGTATGCCCACACAGGACATGCATACTCCATAATGGGGCATACGAGCAATATATATATATCTTGACTCCAGTGGAAGGGGCTAGCTTGCTGTCCTTCTTAAGAATTGAGTAAAGGCTGTGGTACCTGGTGCTTGCTGTCCGATGGACTTCATAGATGTGGCTACACCAGTTCAGTCTCTTGTCTAGAGTCAACCCCAGGTAGCATGCTGTGATGGACCATGGGATTTCTCTACCATACAGGCGAATTGTTTGGTCAGGATGAGTTGGTTGATGGGCCCCAAGTCGCTTGGTTAATATAATGGTTGGGTCTTGGTGGGATTTATATCTATGTGCCACCTCCTAGCCCAGGCCTCCGTTACTTGGAGAACTTCCTGTAGTCGTCGGGTGGCTAGTGCTCTGCTGCGACTGGAGGCCAAGTACGCAATGTCGTCGGCGTAGGTACACCATTGCCTTTCAGAAAATAAGCAGTGTAAAAGGAGTATAGCACTGGCCCAAGGACAGAGCCCTGAGGGACTCCTGCCTCAATGTTCCTGGTAGAGGAACCTTGACGCTGAAGGTTCACAAGATGCAGTCAAACCGGTCGCACACCTGTCTGAGGCCAATGGAATCACCGGCCAATGGGAGAGTGGCAGGAAGTCTGTCCAGCAGCGGGCTACTTATAGAAGCCAGGACTCGCTCACGTAGCTTCGTTAGGACAAGCTTACCTGACGAAGGCAGCGGAGGTTGCTGCTGAAACGTTGTGTATTAAAAAAATTAAGTTTAATAAAGATATTATCCGGCAGATAACCCGTGAAAATGTTATTTCATTTATACGCCGGGAAAAACTGAATTCTCATGTAAGTGTAGGCTATTTCAAATCCATCTCCAGATTCACATGTATCCATGCTTATTCGCCTCACTACTTTCCATTTTGGAAAGCATTATTCTTTTCTTCATTGCCCTTGCTAATTGGTTTGTCCACGAAATGCCAAGCGAGACAGTTACAGTATGTTTAGTAGTGTGTTGTGATATACATGAAGAGCAATATTTCCAAAAGCTGTTAAATATAGCAGCAATGCAGTGAGTATGCAGAGCCATTCAGCTACCAAAGTGGCATCTTCAGTAGTACAAATTCGAGCCCAAGGAGGTGTAAACAATAATACCTCCAGCTTCCAGCCACATATAAATGTCACATTAATGAGACATTTCAAGGAAGTCTATCTCCGCCCTCATTATCAACCAATGGTATAACTTTAATATTTACTTGTTGTGTGTGGTTTTTTTGTTTTGTTTCCTTTTCCTTCAGTGACTTATGTGGTGAAGGACTCACAGGAGTCTTTTGAGCTGGCATTAGTATGAGGAAGGGTCAAATATAAATGAGCCTTTTGCAAAAAAAAAAATACATTTTTCAAAATAAATTCTTATTTACATGTTTATTATTTTTCTATATAGCTCCCCTTCTTTCTATACACTTAGAATTTTTTAATTCTGATATCATAAAATGTTTGGGGATGTGTATCAAACCAATTGCACAAGAGCAGCTGCAACTCCTCATTCTTTGCAAAGCACTGTTCATCTTGTGTGGGCTAAACATATGGCAGTCGCATGGCAACAGGTCTGATGTGTAGGGTAATTGTTCTAGGACAGCTCATTACATGCAGATCTTTTTTGTGTGTGTTTGTGTGTTTCTGCTTCATAGTGGTGTCTTGTGTTATCATGGAGAAGCAACACTTCTGGTCGGAATGCCCTTCATTTTTGACCGACTGGCGACTCAAACTTAGCTAAGACAATCACAATAACTTATATCATTAATGGACCAACGTTCTTCAAGAAAATCGACAACCAGAATGCTTTTTCTGCTCCATAACACAGTGGCTAAGACATTCCCTACATACAATATCATCAGTCTTCTGCCATTCTATACTGGTCCTTTTCGAATCAGGGATGTAATGATGGACCAAAAACTCAATGCAGGTGATGAGTTTTTTTGGTCAAAAAAGTCTCACCGTCCCTCTCATAACTGGTAGGGGTTCTTTGAGAAACCTAAAACCGAACAGTTTTCATTTTGCATTCAGCAACTTTGGAACCAATCAGGCAACACTTTTTTACTGCACACTTCCATAGCTGATCTGAACTTCCTGAGAGATTTTAAGAGAAGTTATGTGCTGATGGTCTTTGAAGAATTCTTGAAAGTCTCTGTGTTCTCTGGTGTGATGTTGGTGTAGGAATGGCGTGGGTGGGAAATGTTCCCACAAGCTCCCGGCATTTCTAATATTTGTAACATTGTTGTTTTACCAGAGCCCACGAAAGTATTTTTTTCCCGAACTGTTTTCTCTGATGAGAAACTTTAGCTTTCTTGCTCATTGTCATTGTTGCTGATAATAAGAAGCATTTGGCGCACCAACATTATTGCTGCCTTCCACATGATCCTCTATACTGTACAAACCGTTTTAGACTCGTCACGCCATTGACTGATGTGCAATTTCAAAAGGCTCATTTATATTTGATCAACCCTCATATAAGTTTTTCGTTTTTAGTTTTCTTCTTTTTCCATGTATGTATTCAGTTGTATTATTACATTATGTAACTAGCGTCGAGCCCGTCAAAAATGACGGTTTGACGCAATATTCTGGCAGTTCATTTTTTTGCAGTTGGTTAATTATACTGCTTACACAATTAGAAATAAAGCTACCAAAAAATTTGAAATTCAACCTGAGGAAATTATGAAGAAATTATGAAAGCCAATCAGTTTGACATTACTGGTAAGTAAATTAATGGAAATATTGATATGCAACCACATCAGAAACATATGTGAGGAATGGAAGTTGTTTTCAAGTAGGAAACACGGCTTTAGGCAATGATATTCATGCAAATCTCAGTTAGTGGGATATATGCAAGATATTTCGGATGAAATAGATAGGGAGGCCAAACTGATAGGAGCCATAAAATGGGTAGAAGAATTTTTGAAAGGTAGAAAACAGAAAGTTAGGGTAGGAAATACAGTATCAAAAGAAGTGGAAGTAAAAATGGGTGTGCCACAGGGTAGCGTATTGGGAACATTGTTATTCATTATTCTAATGAATAATTGTGTTAATTGTTTACTATCTGAAATTAGATTGTTTGCAGATGACATAATGCTGCATAAAAGAATCAAAACGATAGAGGATTGTAAACAGTTGCAGGGTGATCTGGACAGGATATCTAGTTGGGTTGATAAATGCAAAGACGAGTCAGCTTATTAGATACACAAATAAAAAACAAAAGGTTAATTGTTAATATAAGGTGGGGAAAGAATTGCTTGCTGAAGACGTGAAATGTAAATATCTTGGCATTACTTTTGATAACGAGCTTAACTGGGCAGGACACATAGGACAGGTGGTAGGAAAATGTTCTGCACTTGTTGGGGAGAGTGATGAGGGGATGTACGAGAGAAGGAAAGGAACTGGGTTACAAAACTTTGGTCAAACCATTGCTCAAATATGGTAGTGTAGTATGGGACTCTCATTTTACGTATAAAATACAGGAGTTGGAGAGGGTGCAAAAAAAAAAAGGGCTGCTAGAATTGTTTCTGGAAACAGTGACGGATTTGATAAAAAAAAGCTGCAATGGGATTCATTGCAAGACAGGAGGAGGATGAGGAGGGTAATGGGAGTGTACAGGGCATATACAGGCAATGAGGCATGGAAAGATATTGCAATAGGTATGAAAAATAGTGCGGAAAAAGATGACCATAACCAAAGTTGGCATTTGATTGCAGGCATAAGGGTGTGGGAAGATTCTCTATTTTAAGTAAGGGTGTCAGGGATTGGAATAAGTTACCAAGGGAAAGGATGAATAATTTACCAAAAATGTTGAAACAATTTAAAGCTACAGTTTGCAGAGGGGAAATGTAGGTGGGTGCAGGAAAGGGGTAAAATGGTTGTGTAGGGAATTTAAATAAATTGTAAGTTAGCATTCTCACACCTGCATACAGTGTCTACATTCAGATTCACCTGCACTGTTATCTGTCCTCCTTTATACTTGATTTTCTTCATTATTTGCTTATCTTCAGTACCAACACTGACACTTTTAAGTATTCCTGTATTGATGCTTGGTCTTTACTTCACAAAAATTCTGTTCCTCACCTTGGGATCTTTTATCCACTGACATGTCTTCCTCGAATTTTTCAGCATTCATTTCAGGGTACTGATCCAAGCTTGTTCTTCATTACTTTCCTTCACATTTCAGATTCTTGTGTACATTTTTTTCAAATCATCTCTGATTTCAACCAGCAGTGACTTAATTGCAACATGGTGTTCATGTGTTTGCAGCCTGATATTTTCATAAAATGATGATGTTTTGACAATGTCCTCTGTTGTCTTCATCAGGTATACTTATCTCCCTATCGAAAATCTGCAAGATCACTGCAAAACTGCTGCGCATCAGCAATGTTGAGCTGGAGTCAACTTTTCGTGGTTGCGGAATCGCACAATCATTGCGCAGCACAATCTGGACATTGTTGGTAGTCAATAACCCATCCAGAGACCGTTGCTGGGTTCCCCAATCATTGTGTCATGGAACAGGTAGAAGCAGAAGATGGCGCAAGAAGTGGCGGCGAAGAAGGATCGAGAACCTGTCGAGAAGTGACTGCCAATCCATCCAATCGGATCGTAACTCAGTAGTAGACTGTGGCACAAGAGGTGGCAGGAAGGCCAAGGTACGCGTAAAGACGAAGAAGAAAAATGACATATGCCACCAGGCAGCCCATTTGTGTCATGGTTCTATATGTGATCTTCACACCTTTGCACCTGTTTTAGGATTGTAAGTGCCGGTTTCCTTGCATCACTCAGAAAGAAACCTGCATTTCTATTAAACATGTTGTCATTGAGTCTTATTTCAAAAGGTTGTTTTACTGCCGACTCCTAAAAATAAGGGGTCTAGGCCAACACCTTCAGATTTGCAAAGCTCATTTTATGGCCACTCTCCATGATGTGTTCAGCGACTGAGGACTTATCTAGTTCCAACAGGTGTGCTTGTGTTCGGCGCAGTTGGTTTCAATGGTGTCGATGGTCAGCTCGATGTAGAATTTCCCTCATTCACAGGGGATGCTGTAGACTACCAATATCTTTAAACCCAAGTCATCCTTCAGTGGACTGAGTCTAACCCCAAATTTTTGTGGGTGGGAGGAAGATATTCTTGATCCTGTGGTGAGCCAATATCCAACCTACCTTCACTGAACAATCTCCTGCATACAGGACCAAAGTCACAGCCTTTGGCTAGAATCCTTGTTCTGATAGTTGTTTTCTTTCATTTGTTCGAAGTTCCCTTTCTATCTACATCTACATATATACTCTGCAATTCACAAAATTGTGGGTGGCAGAGGGTGCTCAGCACCAAAGCTAATCTCTTTATTGTGCATTCCAATCCCTAATGGTACGAGGGAAAAAAGAATTCATATAAGAATCATTGCGGCACCTTATTTCTCTAATCTTATCTATCCTGTCATTCCGGCTCAAATAGGTTGGTGGACGAAGTATTTCACTACACTCGTGAGTGAAAGTGGGAGTACGCATGTTTACCAATAAGTTTAAACGAAACGTGCGTCGTCTATCTACCAGAGACTCCCAGCCTAGTCTAATAATCAGTTCTGTGACGCTTTCATAAGGATTGTAGCAAGCGGTCACGAATCTAGCGGCTCTTCTCTGTACTTTCCCTATACTTTCGATCAACCCCTTACGAAACGGATCCCAAATGGCACAACAATAGTCCAAATGTGGACGCACAAGAGATTTGTACGCTATCTCCTTTGTTTGTTCATACAATTTTTCAATATTCGACCTATGAATCGCAGCCTAGAATTAGCTCTACCGACCAACGAATTAATGTGTAAGTCCCATTTCATGTTCCTTTGTACTGTTACTCCCAAATATTTCATAGAATCGACCATATCAATAAGTGAATTGTTTAACTCGTATTTCTGAACAATTGGATTCTTTTTGTTAGTTATGCTCATTGTCTTGCACTTTTTACAATTTAGCGTAAGTTGCCACTCAACGCACCATGCCAAAATAATATCCAGATCACGCTGAATTTCTAAGCAATCGGCCAAATTCCTTACTTCCCTATAAATAACTGCATCATCAGCAAACAATCTAAAAAGGCTTTTCACTTTGTCTCCGAGATTGTTTATAAAAATTAAAAAAAGAAGTGGTCCTATTACACTTCCTTGAGGTACCCCCGATGTAACATCTAGACTAGAAGAACTTTCTCCTTCAACGACGACATACTGCGACCGACCAGTTAGAAAATCCTTTATCCATTCACAAAGCTGATCCGATATACCGTACACTCGTAGTTTCGCTAAAAGGCGGTTGTGTGGCACAGAGTCAAAGGCTTTCTGAAGATCTAAAAAAATGGCATCTACTTGTGAACCTGCATCAATAACTTTCATTACGTCGTGTGTAAATAGGGCCAGCTGTGTTTCACATGATCTTTTCTTCCGAAATCCGTGTTGATTTGTTGTAAGCAAATTATTATCGTCTAGAAATTTCATAATGTTCGAGCATATAATATGCTCCATAACTCTACTAGAAACAGATGTTATAGATATTGGACGATAGTTTCCAGGATCACTTTGATCACCTTTTTTGAAAATCGGAGTTACTTGCGCGATTTTCCAGTCTGAAGGTACTTTTCGCTCTTCTCATGATTTACTGAATATATCAGACAGAAATGGGCCGGTTTCCGCCGCATATTATGAAAATATTCTTACTGGAATTCCATCTGGGCCCGGTGCTTTCCCCCACTTCAGGAGCTCTAATTGCTTTATGACACCTGCAGTATCTATCCGTAATGATTCCATCACCAACTCGCCACGGCGTTGGAAAACGGGAACACTATCCTTATTTTCATCAGTAAATGAATTTTTGAATACAGTATTTAGTACGTTAGCTTTATCGCGGCTTTCATTAACCTCTGAACTTTCACGAATTAGTGCTGGTATATTGCTATTGGTACAATTGACTTTTCGTACATACGACCAGAATTTCTTTGGGTTTTCTGTGAGACTCTTAGAGAGAGAGTTGGAATGAAAATCGTTGAAGGCCTCACGCATTACATTCTTAATACGTCCTCTTAACTCAGCTAAGGTTTCTAAATCACTGTGACACCCCTTCCTTTTTGAGCGTGCGTGTATCCTCCTTTGTTTTTTGAGTAATCTTTTGACTTCGCATGTGTACCACGGTGGATCATCCCCCTCCATTTATTATCTGCTTCGGTATATGTATATCCATACCTTCCCTGACTATTCATATAAATCGATGCCACATCTCTTCAACGGTGTCATTTTTTGACTTGAAGTTATTGTAATTTTCCTCAGGTAGGTTCTAAAACACTCCTTAGAGGCCTTACTGAATTTGTATACAATCCGCAGTTTTCTCCTTTTTCACTTGGTCATTAGTCTGATAGTTGCAATTACCGCTTTGTGATCGCTTATACCTGTGGTCGTTGAAATTTCGGTGTATAATTCTGGCCTGTTAGTAAACAGCAGATCTAAAATATTTTTGCTACCGTTATGACACAGCGTAGGTTCATTAACTAGCTGCTCGAGATGATTATTCTATTTGATGTTACGAGAAACCATTCTGCCAGAAGATTTTTTGGAGATGTTGCAGTTCCGCTTGCAGGCTTTCTTCAATTGCAAATTTCCCTTGTTCTATTTACCAAAGTATATAACACTGTAGTCTTTGGAGTAGGATGGTGGCAGCTGCTGGGAACCAAATAATGGTCTGTACATGTTGGCTTGCGCTACACATTATGTGCTAAAGTACCATCTGGCTTTCACGTAATAAAGATGGTGACATGAATATTTGGATGAATTCTGTTAAGGTACTCCAGGAATTCACTTAATACACAGCTACCATGGGGCCACACAACGTAGGTATCCTCCACATAACAGTTAAAACACTTAGTTTTTAGTACCATGCCTTTTAGAACTCTTTCCTAGAAGTTCTCCATGTACAAACTGGCTACTACTGGTGACATAAGTGAATCCATCACCACACAGTCAATCTGTTGATAGAATGTCTCTACCCCCCCCTTTTTCCATCCCCCAATAGGTAAAATACGTAGAGGTCAGAACATGTTAAATCAGATATACAGTGTTACTCAATGTAGTCTTCACGGGTTTGCAGCCGGATGGTTGTTGTTGTTGTTTAGGTTTTAGGGCGCGTCGACGACGAGGTCATTAGCGCCCTAACAAAAACCAGGCGTGACAACGTGGCGAAATTGCCGTCTATGTGGCCGACTGTGAAGGGGTCGGCCACAGAGACAGCACAATAAAATACTAACATACTAACTAAAATACCGTCTGCATGGCCGACTGTAAAGAGGTCAGCCACACAGACGGCAACATAAAATATAAAACTGTGACTAGAATATAAAATTACATACATTAACTGGTTGGCTGTACATGGGCCAACCAGGTTAAAAAACAAGTTAGATGGCTGGCTGTAAAAGGGCCAGCCATATAATCAGTGTCACAAGTAAAATCAGTACTTGGATTGGTGGTTGTAAACGACCACCAATCCAATCTAAAACCTAGGCCGATCTGCCCAAAATTTTTGGGACAAGACCGGCCAAGCTGCAAAACTTTATAACCTTAGCCACGTTGTCACGGTCATCGTTTAGAATAAGGGACAGATTGTTGGCTAAGCCGACGTCTGCCCTTAAGTCTAAAAACAATACACATTCGGTTAAAATGTGGCGTACCGTCAAAGGTACGCCACAAGCATCACACTCCGGAGGGTCCTCTCGGCGGAGAAGGAAACCATGTGTCACAGGACAGTGCCCTATGCGGAGGCGAGTAAGGAGAACCTCATCCCTCCTCGCCCGCTGGAAGGAGCTGCTCCACGGCTCAACGGTCGGTTTGACCAGCCGGAGCTTGTTATGCTCAACTTCCAGCCACTGCCTCTGCCAAACATCAAAAACAAATCTCTTCGCCGCCGAGGCAAGGTCTGACTTTGGGACCGGTTCAAAGTCGGTTCTGACCTTGTCGCAGGCTAACTTGGCAGCTACATCAGCTGCTTCGTTCCCCCTGATTCCCACATGGCCCGGTACCCAGCAGAAAAATACCTCCTTTCCACGAGATTGGAGGAAAAGGAGGGCGTCCTGGATGTCCTGGACTAGACGATCTGCTGGATACATATTTCCTATGGCCTGAACACAGCTCAGGGAATCACAGCATATGATGAAACACTTTTCGCGATTTACTTTCATATGCTGAAGCGACTTTAGCACGGCGTAGCACTCGGCAGTAAAAACGCTGCACCTGCCGTCAAGTTTATATGTGTAAGTCGCTCGAGGGAACACGACGGAGCAGCCAACTCCGTTAGCCTGCTTAGACCCATCCGTATACACCGGGGTAAAAGTGTGATGCTCATTTAGAATGTCAGTAAAAACATTATTAAAAACACTGTCAGCGGTACAAACTTTGTTGTACCGAGACAGGTCTAAAATAATTCTGGGCCTCTCTAAAAGCCAGGGAGGAGATTTACTCCAACCCTGGTGATAAAAAGAGGGAAGCTCTAATCCGTATTGTTCTAAAATAGCCTTTGTACGGTAGCTGAACGGTTTAGTGGCTCTATACCGGTTGGTATAGAGCCGCTCGTAGTTGGGATGGAGCACTATGTCGTGCACGGGACTGCCAGGTGTTATGGCAACGTGCAGGTAGTGTCGCACCATGAGGAGTTGCCGGCGGATGGTAAGCGGCGGCTCGCCCGAGTCAGCACAAATGCTGACAATAGGACTAGTGCGATATGCACCCGTGGCGAGCCGAATTCCAGCATGGTGGACACTATCCAATATACGGAGATAGCTGTCCCGTGCCGAACCATACACAATACAACCGTATTCCAACCGCGACCGTACAAAGGCTCTGTAAAATTGTAGCAGGCAGGAGCGATCAGCGCCCCATGACCTGCCACACAAACATTTTAAAACATTTAGAGCTTTTGAGGCTCTGGCTTTCACATCTTTGAGATGTGGTAGCCAGGTTAATCTGTTGTCTAAAATGAGGCCCAGAAACCGAACTGTTTCAGTAAAACTTAAAACGGTGTTCCTCAGGGTAAGGTGAGGCTCTGAGCCGGATGGTGTTTTGAAAACACGACATTTCGACAACCAGCTCGGTTGTCTTCATCAGGTTTCTGGTGTCTACAGGCTGACAAAAGCTGGCAGTCACCGCGTAGACTGGCTTAGCCTCCCAGACAGACCTCCTAATATACCTGTCGGCATGGCGGAAGACCCGCTCTGATTGGCTGGAAGCGGTGGCTTCATACGCGGTCCGCTACAAACAGGAGGTGCCATTGAGACCTATTGTCAGTGCCATCGGGGCGCCAACGTATCAGCTGGCCAAGTATCTGACACGACTTCTTAGCCCCTTGGTGGGTCATTGCTGTCATCACGTTAAGAACTCGACGGAATTTGTTGAGACCATCCGGTCTACAACAGTTTCAGATACTGACATCCTGGTCAGCTTCGACGTGGTATCCCTCTTCACTCGTGTACCAGTAAGGGACACACTGGATCTGATTCGCCGTCATTTTGAACCGACCATCGCAGACCTGTTTGAACATGTTCTTACATCTACTTATTTCATGTATGGAGGGAGGTATTACGAACAAACCGATGGAGTGGCTATGGGGTCACCGCTCTCTCCAGTGGTAGCGAACCTCTATATGGAGGATTTCGAAGAGAGGGCACTAGAGAGTGCCAGACTTAAACCATCTTGCTTCTTCCGCTATGCTGACGATACCTTCGTCGTGTGGTCACACGGTATCCAGGCGTTGTATGAATTCCTCAATCATCTCAATGAAATTCACCCTAATATTCGTTTTACGATGGAAGTGGAAAAGGATGGATGCCTTCCTTTTCTGGACATCTTGGTAAAGCGGAATCCCGACGGTACTCTGTCTCACAGCGTATACCGCAAACCCACCCATACTGAACGCTACTTGGATGCAACCAACTTCCATCACCCGTCACAACGCAACTCTGTACTGGCCACACTGGTACACAGGGCGAGGGCAATCTCTGATCGTGAGAGCCTGCCGGAAGAAATGAGACACCTCAGGACCGTCTTCGAACGGAACGGTTACTCTCGACAGCAGATAGAGCGGGCCTTCACTCAGCAGCCACCAAGACCGTCGCCGGAGCAAGAAGAACAACCAAAAAATCTTGCTTTTCTCCCATATGCCGGGAACACGTCGGGAAAGATTGGGAGACTTCTGGCACGGCACGGGATTAAATGTATCTTCCGACCTCCCGCCAAGATACGCGATTTGCTGCGATCGGTTAAAGATGACGTGGGCCTAAGAACACCGGGAATTTATTCCATACCGTGCGAATGCGGTAAGGTGTATATCGGCCAGACGACCAGAATGATTCTAGAGCGCCTCACCGAGCATAGACGAAACCTAAGGCTGATGCAACTTGAAAAGTCTGCAATTGCCGAGCACGCCTTCGACGAGGAGCATAGATTCGAGTTCGACAAGACTGTAGTGTTGGCCAGGGCCTCCTCCTTCTGGGAGTCAGTCATAAGTGAGGCACTAGAAATCAGGCTTAATAACAACAACATTAACCGGGATGGAGGGCTCCATCTGAGTCAAGCCTGGAATCCTATTATTAGGGATCTCCGACGGGAGCGGAACGGATCGGCGCAGCGCGGCGTGGAGGGAGCAAATGGCTCCGGTCGGGGGCCGCAGCGGACCGCAGAATGAGTTTGCGCCCACGTCCAATCAGAGCGGGCCTACCAGTACCACGGACTGCCAGCACTCCTGGGTGGGGAGGCGGAGACGGCACAAGTCGAGCGCCGTAGCGGACCGCGTATGAAGCCACCGCTTCCGGCCAATCAGAGCGGGTCTTCCGCCACGCCGACAGGTATATTAGGAGGTCTGTCTGGGAGGCTAAGCCAGTCTACGCGGTGACTGCCAGCTTTCGTCAGCCTGTAGACACCGGAAACCTGATGAAGACAACCGAGCTGGTTGTCGAAACGTCGTGTTTTCAAAACACCATCCGGCTGCACACCCGTGAAGACTACATTGCTTCAGTACGCCGGGAAAGTCTCCACGCACACATACAGTATTACTTTCAAAATAGTGACATAAAAGCTGTAGAGACTATTTCAAAGGAACCCTCGTAAACAATGATACAATGTCAAAGCTAACCATGATGTCACTGTCAGATAACTCCAAGCTCTGTAGTGTCCTAACAAACTGAGAAGAAATAAACACTTCACGGGTATTCTGGTGGATAATATCTTTATTAAACTTTTTAATTGACAACATTTCGGTAACTACCTCCGTTGCCTTCATCAGGTTGCTGTCATATCAAGTTACAAGACTGAAATGCCTTACAAAAACATGCTCCATCATTCTTACGCCACATCTCAAGCAGTAGGTTGGGTTGGTGCACTGCCAGGATAGGTGTTGGAATTCCTGGCACTTAAAACGTTGGAAGTAGTCAGGTGGCAGCAGTTTCTTCCTCTCAATTCTGACAGGTTTCCCCACCAGCATCAGTCGTCAGCGAAGACGGTGCTCCGGTTCGTCCTCAAGGTCTGAACACGACTGAAAGTCACTTGGTTCAAACCCCGCCTTTTTAATCATCCTCTCGATATTATTGTGGTCGAGCCGGCTCAGGTTCTTGAGAGAATTGGTCTCGTAATGAGACGACTCAATCATGAGGTACTGTTCAGGTGTTTTTTTTTATCCGCTTAACGTCTCTTTAACAGCGAGGTCTTTAGAGACAGGAAAGGATGGGGGGCAAGGAATGGGAAGGAATTCAGCCACGGCATTTTGAAGGAAGCATCCCGACATTTGCCTGGAGTGATTTTGGAAACCACGGAATACCCAAATCTGGATGCCCGGATGGGGATCCAAACCGCCGTCCTCCTGAATGCGAGACCAGAACGCTATCCGTTACACCACCACGCTCGGTCAAAAGCTAAAGCACTTCCCTGCGATGAACCATAAAGACGGTCAGTGTAGACGAGCTTCTCTCTGTGTAAGCCTGTCATCTGTCTGTCAATGAAATGCCTCACCAGCGAGTCCTAGCTCCTATAAGTATCCCGCTGCTGGAAAGACTTTCTGCCACTTTCCCATCGGTCGGCACTTCAATCAGGCTCAGACAGGGGCAGGACCGCGCTGTGGCAGTATTCATCTGGGAAAACATTTGTCCCAGAGTATGGGGAAGTTCTTGTGCGGATTGCACATCTCCTTCTCTTTCACATGTGGTTCTCGTTACTTGACATGTCATTTCAGGATCTGCCGGGTCTGGATGGTGATTATCTTTATGTTTTGCTAAGCTGTAGTGCTATCTTTTATTTAGTTATTATTTGTTTCAGAAATCGTCAGTGCCTCTGCAGAAAAGTTTTTATGACTGAGGGATGAGAGTTGTGGTACGTTTTGTCAGCAGTTCTATGATTGTATTAAACTGTGCTCCTAGTGTACTTGGGAGGATCTCCTGCTGGTAGCAGTGGCAGCCATGAGTTGGATTCTTGCAGGTGCGCCATCTGCTATAGTGTGGTGATACCTGATCTTGGTGAGGAGTCATACAGCCCTTATGTTTGCTGGCTTGGGTGCGTTGTTGTGGTTGGTATGCAGCATGATGGTCAGTTTGTGATCGTCGCTGTGAACTGGGTGTAGGTGGTTGATACTTGTTTGTTATTGGTTGCTGTGGTGCACAGCTTCATTGTACTCTGCATGCCTGTGGGTGCGCTGCATGCACCGATTGTCTCTCTGTTACTATTCTTGGTAGGTTTTAATCCTAAATAACCCTCATAACAGGCTACTTGGGTCTGTTGCAATTGCAACAGACTGCATCTTTTCTTGGACGAGTGAATTCAGAAGCCTTATGCTCTTCACCGCATAGGACACACCTCTTCTTCTCTTTCTCCTTGCATTCATGGGCGTAATGTTTTGGCATCTGAAACATTGCAGTATCTTGGGCGATGATTTCTTGTTCTGGAATGATAAGTTTCGCTTGTCAGTGGTTGAAGGTATGCATTTATATGTGATCCTTCCTTCCTGAAGTTTGTCTACGATTGAAACATAATCCGAAAGAAATGGCGATATTCTGATTCCCTCTGTATGAGGCCAGCAGTACAGGTGTAGTTCAGAACAGAGCTATAGTTGGGTGAACACTAGGTTCAAGTTCCCTTCGTAGCCTGCCACAACTAGTGGCTCCGGCCCCAATTCTATGGTAGTGGCAGTTGTATCTGTAATGTCCCGCATATGGATCGTGTTTGGAGTTTCTGGAACCTGTGGTGTTGCAACCGGAACAGGGCTCGGCAACGGTTATGGCGTAACAGGCGTCGTCGGAGCAGGACATCACATTCTCATTCTGATTGAAGCTTGATTCCTCTGTCTCTTGAGTGGGAAATAGGATTCGATGGATATTCATCAGATACTCCTTCTCATCGAAGTCTTCGGAGAAGGCGTTTGGGAAAGGAACGAATCATGACCAGTCATTTCCTTCTTCAATTACAGGTCTGGTGTTGTGGGAGAACTTTGGGTAGCACAGGGTGCAGCACAAGTTTTTGAAGTTCTGTACTGGAAGATCCCAGGCGAATATGTGATTGCGCACCCTGAGTCGAAGATGTGCTTCCGAGGTCGTTCTTTCTCTTGGTGGTATTTTTCAACCCTCTTGATTGAATCCTGAGTGGTGAGATAGTGTTTGGTGTCTTTGTTGGTGAGGTATAGGTATATCGGAGCGTCATCTTTGAAGTCGCTAGCTTCTTAAAATAGTGAACTTGGAGATGACCATGAGATCCGTGAAGAATTCTCTGGAGTTTCCTCCATGGGTGTCTGTTGGGTGTCAACATTTTGGTCTCCTGGGGTGAGTGAGACCTCTGCAGGGTACCACGTTCCGGCGTGTGTGCGCGGGTATCTGCACTAGGTGCAAGACCTGACATGGTAATTCCCTGACATTCAGCAGGCTGAGCAACTTGATTCTTGCAGTTGGCGAAGAGTCAGGACCCTGGTTAAAGGTAATTCGGGAACCGACGAATCATGATGAGGCAGAAGAAGTATTTGCTTGGCTTGCGTCTGGACTGCAGCTGCGTGCCAGCTCGCGCCACAGCAGAGCAGCAATATTGCTGCCACCGAAGGCGCTGGATGTATTCGGCAAGGGATACCTGTCACCCTTACCGGTGACATCTGCCATTACAGTGTAGCTTGATGACATTTGCATTACTGTTGAGGTGATGTCCTTTCCTGCTGCTTGGAAGCTTTTCTTAATCTTCTTGTTACGGCAGCCACTGGTTTCGTAGTTGCTGTCGCAACCAACTCGGGGATTTTTCTGATGGCGTCGATCACTGCTTGCCGGCTGTGTCTAACACGCTGCAATTTCAAATCTTGGACGATTGGCTCCGAAGCTTCGCTCAAGAAGAGACCGCCATCTCTGTTGATGTTGTTAGTACTTATTTGAATCTCCAGCACTTCTCTAATCCTAGAGACCCAGAAATACGAAGTCTAAGCCAAAACTTCAGTATTGTCGAAGTTTATGCTGTGGAAATTTTCCACGGCATGTTCGGCTAATGCAAATTTGTCCAACTGCGGCAACCGCAGATATCGTTGGAGCTCGGTGCGACGTTCCTCAATAGTTCTTACGGTTTCCCCAATGTATATTTTGTCGCATTCACACGGGATTGAATAAACTCCCGGGACTTGAAGGCCAAGGTCGTCTTTCGCCGTGCATAATGTATCTCGTATCTTCGATGGTGGACGGAAGATACTCTTTATGCCATATCGTGCTAGAATCCTCCCGATCTTCCTAGATAGAGCTATCAGTCACTTTATTTACCAAGTAGTGACTAATGCTTACACAACATAAATGATGTGTTTCAACCATGTCTTCGACACGTCACGGCAATGGTACTCTTTCGAGGTCTGATCCAACAAAGATTTTTCTCTCACAAAGTAAAGAAATCAACCTCTCCGTATTCACTTTGATCGGATGACAATGCAGCAAAAACAAAACAGACTTGCTTCCAGATTCTGGTCATAAGTACATGCGCCTCAACTGACGACTAACTCGCTTCCACTATGACCACACTGACCTGTTTCACAGTATAATTACTGATGGTTTTTCTCTTCTTGTAATTTCTATGAGCAATTTTCTTCTATTTGATTTTACATATCAGTTCCTTAGAAAACCAACATGGATAATTAACATTTTTCTTAAAGCACAATGGCCCAAACCGATTATTGTCCCTGTAAAATATTTCGTTGAACAATTTTACTTTGTCATTGATATTGTCCAGTTTATATAGATCAATTCATCTGATACCCATAAAGTATTTATTCAATGCAGCAAAGTCAGCACTTCTGAAGGCATAAGTAGGTTCATCATTTGGTTTCTGATTTATTTGAAATTTGAGTAATGCAGCTAACGCCGGGTGATATCTATCCCGATCAATAATAGGGGATGTAATATCGATCAAGACATCCAGGTCACTAAAGCACAAGTCCAGTATTTGACCATGATCATTGTGAATATTGTTAAGTTGAAGGCATCCAGAAAGAATAAATTCTCATTCACCAACATTTCACATTCTACTTGAAGCTACTATGAGTATTATAATCACCAAATACCATGAGTCGACAATATGGAACCTTATTTCCAGTAGGATATTGTATCCAGATGAGTATATATCAGTGTAAGACTATTGTGGAATGTATACACATCTGATAATAATGTCACAACCATGACCTTTAATTCTGACAAACATTTGCTCTAAATGATCATAATTTATTGCACCAGTAATACAACACTTTACAGCAACAAAAACTCCACCACAACGCTGATATGCTAGTCGCTGAATCTCTGTCCTTCCTGTAAATAGAATAAATATTATCAACTAATTCACCATCAATAATGAATGAATGAATGAAGCAATGACTCTGTGATACATAATACATCATATTGACAACTGGCTGATGTAGTCAGAAAATTATTTAGTTTAGTTCTTACATGGAGACCATCAGACCTGTTATGATCTCCCGATTCTATGGTGAAGGGTATTTACTCCATATGTGTATGTTACAATTATTTCTTCAAAATGAGCCCTAGATACCAAGAAATCAACACCCAAACATATGTGAATAACCTTTAAATACCATAATTTTTTTACAATTCTTTAAAAGCTACAGTGTGGTGTATGTGATAAGGCACCTGCTCCACATTTGTATTTTAATCATATCTTCACGTGAATACATTGCTCTATGTAATTTCAGAAGTATTGGTGCATTCTGGATTTTTCTAACAAATGATTTGATTTGTCTAAAAAATAAACATCGCACTGTTGACATATCGGTGTACATTTGGGAGGAATTATTTTTAACGTGCATGAGCAAGCCCCAACTTTATTCTCAAAGATCTCATTGTATATCGTTGAGTCTGTTTGTCCAGGCCACGAATCAACAATCAAGACAAATTTATTCATTTTAACATTTGGCAGTAAAATGTATTTTTAAATATTTTTATGGATTTCTGTAGACAATTTCCCAGATTTTGAACACGTTACAACTATGTACCTGCTTTTGTTGCATAATTCTTCTGCTCTGTTTTTGATCTGTGGACCAAAATGGCCTGAAGGCTCTCACATGCATAAAAATACATGCGGAAGTGTTTTTCCTGATGCTGTTATTGAATATTGTGCAGTATAAGAATGAGTTAAAGGGTTCAAACTGCTTTTGGATTCATGTTCGACGAGAGAGCTATTAAAAAGTCAACCGATATTGACAACCACTTTGGTCCGTATTAATGATGTAATCAAGATTACAATTCTGAATCATCTGTACACGGAATTTTTCAGCACTTGCCATCATTTTTTCCATCGTTGTATATTCCTGTAGCTGACATATTTTGTCAATTCTGTGTTGTCGGATCCTGTATTTCTTTTTAAATCGTTCAACCCAAGCCGAGCTGGCGAGGAAATTGAAACTTTCTGATAAAAATGGAAATACAATATTCATATCCCACCTCTGTGAATTCCTTGTAGTTCTTCTTCTTAAGTCGCCTTCTCCTATTGGAGGTTGGTGGTACACATAGCATGGAAAGCCTCTTCGGATGTACAATTTAACCATCTCCGAATGTCCTTCACGAATTCATTCTCCTCCCAACAGATCTTTTCCCTTATATTTTCCTTCAATGATGAACTGCAGAAGCTGGTACCTCTCGCTTCTCTTAATGTGTCCAAGATATTGTGTTTTACTTTGCTTTATAGTGAGCATCAATTCTTTTTTTTCTTCTTCTTCTTCTTCTTCGTTTGAGACTTTCAGCATCCAAGATATGCGTAAGAGATGACGATACAAATTCATTTCAAAAGATTCAATCTTTTTCTCTAGATTTTGGTCTAAAGTCCAGCTTTCACATCCATAAAGAAAAATGGAGAACACGCAGCAGCGAATCATTCGCATTCTCAATTGCAGACTGAGATCCGATCTTATGAAAAATTTGTTCATGCTAATAAATTGTCCACCACAGTGCCTAAATATTTGAAGGAGGATACTTGCTTGATCATATTGCCTTTTATCGATATGGTTGCCTGGATTTTTCTCTTAGAGAAGACTATAACGTTGGTCTTGGAAGGGTTGACAAGCAGACCAAACTCTTCACTGCGCTGATCTAAATTGTCTATTATGTGTTGGAGTACAGAAAGCTCACTGGCTATTACAATAGTGTCATCTGCATACCTGATATCACTGATCACTTTACCGTTTATAGTGATCCCACTGTTTTCATTCTCAAAAACTTCCCTGAAAATCACCTCGGAATAAATGTTGAACAAGAGAGGTGATAGCACACAGCCCTGGCAAACACCTTTCCTGATTGCAGTCACTTCTGATATTCCTTGGTCAATTTTTAGATCTGCAGTCCGATTCCAATACAGCATGCTGACAATGCGTAAATCGTTTTGGTCAATACCAGTTGATTTCAAAATCTTTATCATCTTTTCATGCCTCAAGCACTCGAAGACTTTTTTTATAGATTATGAAACAGGCATATACAACATTCATGTCCCTGCACCTCTGCACTAATACATTTAAGGAAAAGACTGCTTGACATGTGCCACACCCATATGAGATTCACACTTCTTGTAAATATGGGTGTGTATGATTCACAGAAATATTTTCAGCACATGTGACATCAGATTGGTCATACGACAGTCATCACATTGTGACGAGTTGGCCTTCTTCGGCAGTGGTATGAAAGTTGATCTCAGCTAGTATTGCTGATGATTATTTTTACCATTCACAAACTAGAATAATATTTTACCGTATTTGTTATGCTTACTTGTTCCATATTCTTTCTGGCTTCTATAAATCGTTCATGTGTGCCATGATTTATGGTTTGCCATATCTCAAAATGTGTATCATCGATGGAGATCATTTATGTGTTTTAATTTGCATCATCCATTTGCCTTTAAGGTTTGCAACCTCCATTTCAGGTGGGCAAGAGCAACAACTTTCTCCTTGTATGACATGGGTACATAATCCGGAGGTTGGTCGGCGAACTGTTGTGCAGGGGAATTAGTCTCATCTTCTGCTACAATCGCAGGTTGAATAGGGATCAGTTTACGTATGAAAACTGAAAAAGGTAATATCTGCACCGCTAAATACTTTCTTCTGTAAACTCGCATAATTCATCAATTTCTCATGCATAATCAGCTCGTCCTCAATAATGAGTTTCCTATCGGCCAAAATATCAAAGACGGCTTCATAAAATACCTCGCCCATGGCAATAGAGGATGAAGAAATTTCATCAGGAGAGGATTCTGTTAGCAAATTTGCGTCTGACAAAAGCATTTTGCAATATTTATAAGCATTTGTGCTTTCCCCTTTCATTTCTTCCATAAACTCAATTTTTTCGATTGTTTCGTCAAAGACATTATGTTATTTTCAAACATTTACATGCTATCAACACTGCATGGAAATAAGTACATCTGTGGTAGGAGGGAAACAACCCCGACCTTCTCAATGTTATTTATTTACTTTATGATATTAATTGTAGAGATACAAGTACAGAAATGATAATATACCTGTTTCATTAAAAAACAAATAAAAATGCACTTATCAACAATAAACAATGATTACCTAAAAAAATTTGAGACTGTATATTCTGTAATATTTTATGTTTTAAAACTTATTTCGCATGATAAAAATTCGTAAATGAAATTTAAATGAAATAATTCAATGCTCAATGATTACTGCACATAAAATAAAAATATTTGGCAGTATGGGGATTTGAACCCAGGTTCGCAAAATGGAAAGCAAACGCCTCATCACATACACCACGCTAAAGCTTTAAAAGTATTGTACAAAAATTATGATATTCAAAGGATATTTACATATGTTTTGGCATTAATTTCTCGATACCATTTTGAAGAAATAATTGTAACATACACATATGGTGTAAATAGCCTTCAACGTAAACTCGAGGGATTGGAATTCATTCTTAACATGTCTGATGGTTCCCAAGTTAGTCCTCTGGTGTTCTGGTAGTAAATCTAGCACGTCACGATTCAAATTTTTAAGTCTCCTTCGGGGCACAAAAAGTAGTCATGTTCACAAACCCAGAAATGCCATTGCTGTACTTTATTGTCTTGGTTTCACCTTTAGCTTTAAGTCTCTCCAACTCGGTGCATAAATTCTTCAGATGGACTTGTTGTGTATGAGTTAGTTCTGGTTTGAAATGTATTTTATCTTTGTTGCCGACAAGTTTTGTTTTAAGTATTTCTCTCGCATCCGTGACCGACTGAGTATCTATTAGAAACTGGTGAGTTTTACTGTCTGCTGGGCGACCAATCCTGTGCAATTTCATGTTAGATATATCACCAGCAAGCTTAGTCGGAAACAATTTAGCAACATATGTGATTATTGCAGGCCATTTCTTCCACAGTTGCTATATATAGAACAAATTCCTCATATGTATACAAAAAAAACACTTTATTTTCAAATTATAACTAACCGCATATTACAGAAAAACATCGTACGCTGAAGATACTACTTTTTTTTTCTTTTTTTTTTTTAAAAAACAGTTTAACGTCCCTTTTTAACAACGTGGTCTTTAGAGATGGGAAAGGATGGGGGCAAGGAATGGGAAGGAATTCGGCCATGGCCTTTTGAAGGAAGCATCCCAGCATTCACCTGGAGTGATTTGGGGAAACCATGGAAAACCCAAATCTGGATGCCCGGACGGGGATTCGAACCGCCGTCCTCCCGAATGCGAGGCCAGAACGCTATCCGTTACACCACCACGCTCGGTGAAGATACTACAACGAGAGGCGAAACGCGTCCGGAAAATAAGGAATATCCAACAACAGTTGTATTGGTGTATTTCCTAAATAATAAAAATTAGTAACAGTTGCACGATCATCTTCCAATCGCTCTTTACCAAGCGGCTTCTTGGATTCAGTAACATTACAAGCAATAAAAATTTTCTCACGTCTTTTTCTTTCAGATGTTTCTGAAATAATATTATAAACGTCAGAAGCACCAGAATCGAATGTCTTTAACTTGTATTCCACGGCACTGATTCTTTCTCCAAGCTAAGCACATTCTGTTCAAATTCTGTTTAGAGATATTCTCTAGTTCACTTTTAGTATTCTTCAAGATATATTCAATACTGTTTTTAAAAGAGGAAAAATAATTATTAAAAACACACTCCAATTTAGTTACAATAAGATCGTCATTATAGTTGTCATCCAGAATATCACCAGAGACCACATTAACCTCACTTATGCGCTTATTGCAGATCCATTTGAAGTGTTCTTTTTTATTTCAACCACTGTCTTTTTAAAATCTTTATTATTATATGCACGCAAACATCACATGTGTTTTTACTCGGCACCATACCAGAGGCCGAATTTGACATCTGGTATGCTTTTTGTTTTCAAGAAAATCCGCCAAAATTGGATAAAAGGGTCTGACATCATCCTCCATGTTTATGTGCTCTACAAAAATCAACTAGTTCACAAGAAATTGCACTTACTTGTTTCTTTTCGGGTTTTGCGCTGCGTTTCTTTGCTGATAACGCCAACGTTTCGGTCCCAACCTGGAGCCTTCGTCAGGGCTTCTGCTTATCTGCTTATCTCGCCGTCTTGACACTTAATTCGATGTTTATTATCACCGGCAAAGATGATTTTGTTTATCCGCCAAAGAATATTTACTGTTCCAAAGAGGTTTATGTATTATGGAGCGATCTTGTAGTTGTTACATGTTCATTTGCTAGCACACTGACGAAGGCTCCAGGTTGGGGCCGAAACGTTGGCGTTATCAGCAAAGAAACGCAGCACAAAACCCGAAAAGAAACAAGTAAGTGCAATTTTCGATAATGACGCCTGCGAAAAGTGTGAAATTTTATAGTTCACAAGAATGTGAAAATTTGTTATAAGTAAATAGGAGAAAAAACTGTAGCATATCTTTGTTTACAAGGCTATTGCAGCTTGCTTAAGCATGAGAAAGAAATCAAACATTTTCCACACTAATGTGTTCTTAATGAACATCAACAATAAACGAAGAAAAAAAATACAAGATAAAACCTTACCTATCTAGTTTCCATCCTGGATTATAAATCACAAAGATCAAAATAAAGGAAATTTGGATAAAGCAACTAGCCAGCACATGTGCAGAATATTTATTTTTGGCTTTGCAAAGTTCTCTGTTCATTGTGACACTAGCTATGATCATGTGTTCAGCTTTCAGGATGGCAGCCACGAGTAGTAACATTGATGGTCCAGTTGGTGAAAAACTTAAATATTTGCGCGAAGTAAAGTGTAAAATGTGTATAAAGTTAGATCAGAGGCAGATTTGTGTACATCGTGCAAGGTAAAAGTGAAAACTGCAAATGTTGTTACATGAGCAAAGTCTAGACAAAACAGTGCAACGGCAGGTCCAACAGCTAATGACCGTGATAATATTTGTATAGTATGTGAAAAACTAAGACTTGAATTAGCAATGAAAGAGGACATTATCAAATTGTTAACGGAAAAGATTGATCAGATTTCAGAAGAAAATAACAGACTGAAGAATAGTGATGCTGAACATCCGGAAATGTGGACACATGTTGTGAAAAATAGTGGCAAAACATTGTTTAGGCCTAGGCCTAAAATCGCGGTAACAACAGTTCCAGTAAAAAACGTATTTAGTGTTGTTAATGAAGTCCGTGATGGTTCTGTAAAGAAAACCCAGATACAAGCTGAAAGAAACATTAAGCAGAAATCAAAAACTGCTAAACCAGAAAAAGTTTATATATATTCGGACACCCACAGTCAGGGATTAGCATCATCGTTATTGCACTACAACAAGAGTAGGAAAGTTTCTTCGATAGTGATACCGGGAGCAAAATTTTCAACAGTCACCAGTGGAATAAAAGAAGAATGTGTATCATGGTCACCTAACGATTTTATTGTGATTGCTGCTGGCGGAAATGATGTCTACAGTAACGAAGGTGATAATGTGATTAAAGGTTTGAAAGTAACATTGCCATCTTTAACTCACACTAACGTAGTGCTTGTAAATATTCCGCACAGACACGATTTAATGGAAAAATCATGTGTAAATTTAGAAATAGTTTCTGTAAATTTCAAAATTGCCGAATTATGTAAATATTTTCAAAGTATCCACTTAGTAGACATAAGTAATTTGAATAGGTATTTGTATACACGACATGGTCTACACTTAAATTCGCTAGGTAAAGATTATTTAAGTTTCAAAATCACAAAAATTGTAAATTTGAAACTTAGTAAAAAGATTGAATCAGTGCTGTTACATTGGCATCAAGATGATCAGGAATTAAGAAGTCAGAACCAGGGAAACTTGTAAAAGAAGCCAGACCTTTGTGAAAGGTTTGGCAAAACAAGACAAGAATTCTGTACAAAAAGACAATTGTCATAATAGTACCACAAACATGAGAGATAATGATGCACCAACACTTAATGAAAATAAACTAAAGATATATCATCAGAATGTTCAGTCCATTTCAAATAAAACGGATTTGTTAGAGATACTCGTTAATAATCAAATCAGAGAAATTTCAGTTTTGTGTATTACAGAGCCCTGGTTTAAGTAAGAACAGATTCAATACGTTAATATTTCAAATTATATCTTGTGTCAGGGGCTTAGCCGGTAGTGGGGGTTAGTATCGGCTAATGCACCTGAACCAGTTGTCTTCCAAAATATTCTAAGTCCAAAGGAAAGTTCGGTAACCGTGTTGAAACCTATATGCTAACTGTTAAAATAGACCACAGTCGCCACTTACAGTTTTAAACCTACTGCAAGAAAGGTATTATTATAGAAATGAAAGTCACATGTTGCATCACTGAATTATATTCTCAAAATTTTTCACGTAAATAATACAGTTCACAGTTAGCAAGGCAATCGGATATTAATCTTCACCAAAAATAACAGGTTGAGAAACAAGAGCAAGAACCGCACGAAAGAACCCCCAAAACTGAATCCACATGTCCAGAAACTGTTAGTCACAAAAGAAATGTTGTTTCAAATTTCAGAAATGGCCGCCGCTAAGCATGCCGGCAATGATGTAGACTCATTCCCCGCCTACCGCCAGCCCGTACTGGCCGAGCCTAGCACTGGACGTGCTCTCGCCAACTAGATAGAACCGAGACTGAAGACCAAGCGTCCCTTGCCACTCACTTATATAGGCTCGTGTCATGTGAGACCGCCTCTACTCCGAAGATTACCAAATATGGTCACGATTACAACGTCGTTCCCACGTCTATAGCGAAGTGACGTCACCCCAAAAAATTCGAACATTTTTAAAATTGGCTTTACTTATCAGCGTGAAATTATACTCAAACTGTCGGCCTTATTTTTAGTCTCACAAAAATGTAAACTTTATTTAGATTGGTTATGTGGTTATTGAGTTATCGTAAAAACAGTGATTCCTAACAATCTGGCGTAATTATTATTATTGTTTTTATGTATAACTCTGAAGATATAAAGATTAGCAAGCCGGAAAAATTACCAATGTGTAGCCTGAATTAAACTGCTTATTTTGAATGTTATTTTATCTCTGTAAGTGAGATATCTGAGACACAATAAATTGTTTAGTTATTTACACGTGGGTTGTTACAGAGTGTTTTTAGAAAATTCATAACATCGGTTCTATGGCTTTAAATGACGTGAAATTGATATGTACGAACCTAGAAGAATGGCTCTTTAAGATTAATTACTTTTTAAACCAGAATCTAAGTAGGTTTTTAAATAATAAAATGTTAAAGTTGGGTGTTCAATCTTACGTGTTCAGACTGTATTTAAAAATACTTAAACGGTTGGAAACTATCAGATTTACTTGAATTTACTTTTATTTAGGATTGTTTTAATTTATTAGCTACTTTATACTGTGTGACTGTGTTTAAAATCAGTGTAGAAGCATATAATGTGTGCAGTGTCTGTAGAAAGTTACTTCAAAATTGGATTAACAGACAGAAGGTCAGTAAAATGTCTTTAAATGGTTTTAGGAAATTACTTATGTGTGTTTACTAACATTTACATGCTCTTAGCGCTTTTGAAATGGTTTAATTTTATTGGAATTAATTCTGAAAGACTCGAAAATCTAGTCGATTTACCGGCTTCCTGTACTTACTAATATTTCATATTTTATGGATTGAAACAACTGGAAATCTATTAAAACTGAAAGATTAGATTATTTACTGCTTGTTTATCTACTTTTTAAATCCTGAAATTACTTAAAAAGCCTAAAATTGTTTATGTGACCTGCTTAAGAAAATGAGTGTTAAAATTTCTTCATAATTACTTCTTGTGACTATTAAATGCTTTAAAACTATCAGAAACCTGTTAAATATCCTACTAAACTGTCTCAGGCATTATTCTCTTTACTTTTGGAGCTTTAAAATGGTCAAATTCCATTACAATGAGTTATTTTCATACTGCTTCAGTCTACTATTTAATCATCCAGTTTATTTCTTTAAAATACTTGCTAAACTATATTTAACTGTGAAGTTATGGTTATGGTAGGTCTAGGCTTGGCTATTATTAGTTCTTTACACTCTTTACTGTATGAAAATCTCTTCAGAAATACCAAAACTGGTATATGCCAAAATTAATGGTTAGGTTTGATTTATGTTGAAATTCACTGTTTATCTCAGGAATAACGCTTATTAGTCATGATAAAAGGTTTATTTAGTGACTGTATTTACTATTATTAACCGTTTGCTTCGTTTAAACCGGTTCAGAATATCTCTCTGATTAATGTTAGGATCTGTTATTGAAAGTTTATTCTTATGTGGGATAACTTATTTCCTGCTGAAATATCATGGCTTTATGACAATTTCTAGTTTATTTATGTTGGTTATATGTTATTTATTCACTTTACTATACCAGAAATGTTGTTAACTCGATTTAAAGTGTGGTATCGTGTACCGAAGTTAACCTTAAACTTGACCGGATTCTAACCAAATATTAAAAATAGAACGAGGGATACCTTACACTTGGCTAATAATTATTGCAGATCTTATAACCAAAAAGGGAGAGTATGCATTTTTCTTAGAAAAAATATAGAATATGATCTTTGTTTCATAATAATCACTTGATTTCAGAAAAGAACTTTGAATTCACAGCAGTTAAACTACCCGAATTTAAAAAGATAATAGTTTGTGTGTACAGATCTCAGGATGGAAATTTTGACTTATTCATACAAAGATTAGAATCACTCTTAAACAATATTAGCAAGCAAAATCTTGATTTAATAATATGTGGAGATTTCAATGTGGACTATCTAAAAAGCAGCAAAAATAGAGACTTGTTAACATAACTCCTTAATTCATATGGTTTACATCACACAGTAAATAATCCAACAAGTGTCACAGAATTCAGTAAGACAGCCCTTGATCAAATTTTCATAAGCAAAGTTTCTTAGTTGAAGTATACAACCCAGGTTTCAGTGATAACTTGGCTCAGATACTAACTATGTATGTAAAAGAAAAAAATATTCACAATGCCACAAAGAAAATAAAAACCAGATCATTTAGTGAAGAAAACATTGCAAACTTCAATTGTTTATTAAGTAAGGAATCATGGGCAGATATTTTTCAATTAGATGATTTAAATGAGAAATTCAATATGTTTAGTAAGCTATTAAAATATTATTTGATTTAGAATTTCCTCTAAAAATAAAAATAATAAATAACAGTGCATCTCATAACACGTGGATAACTGCAGGAATAAAAAATTCGTGTCAAAAAAGAGAGACTGCTTCACAAAGTTTACAAACAGAACTACACCTGAATTTGAGGCCTACTATAAAAAATACTCAGCCATATTAAACAAAGTTATAAAAGAAGCCAAAATACTGCAAAATGATAGATTTATTTATAACTCCACTAACAGAAACAAAGCTATGTGGGATATAATAAGAAAGGAAACAGGTAAAACTAACAAATTAGACCAAAAGATTTCATTAAAATGTAATAACAATGTAATTAGTGACCCAACAGTGGTAACAAATCTATTCAATGATTGTTTTACTGGTATTCATGAAGATCTATTTAAAATATTTAAATATAATTAAAAAATAGGGGATAATAAGATAAGAACATGTGGTGGATCACTTTTTATTGATAATGTTCAAGAGGAAGAAATTGCCATTGACTTAAAAGAACTAAAGAATAAATTCTGTGCAGGAATTGATGGAATTCCTGATAAAATCCTAAAAAAAAAGTGCTAGATACATCATTCGACCACTAACACATTTATGTAATAGTTCATTACAATCTGGTGCTTTCGCGGAAATACTACAGATAGCAAAAGTTATTCCAATACATAAGAAGGGAGAAATAGATAACTATCGACCTATTACCATCCCATCAGCCATCTCAAAAATACTAGAGAAAATTATGTATAAAAAGTTAATAAGCTTCATTAATAAGAATAATATATTATCGGATTCACAACATGGATTTAGATCAGGGAAATCAACCCAGACAGCTGTTTATGCTTGCATTAACAGTATATTAAAAATAATTGATAAAAAAGAAAAAGTAACTGGCATATTTCTTGATTTGTCTAAAGCTTTTGATTTGGTAGATCATAAAGTCCTCTTGTCTAAGCTTTATCATTATGGTATCAGGGGTATAGCATACAAATGGTTCAAGTCATGCCTTGATGGAAGGAAACAGGTTGTCACCTTAAAATGTAAGGACACAGAAAGTGAAATAATAGGAGAGCATGTATCAGACATTAGAAGTATTAAACACGGTATTCCACAGGGTTCGGTTCTTGGACCCCTCCTGTTTCTTTTGTATAGTAATGACATTAATGAAAATATAGAGTCACATGATAATATTCTCTTTGCAGATGAAACAACACTTATAATGAAAGGTGAAACCGAAGATGTTCTTCAGCAGAGTATCAATGAAACCACTAAACAGCAATCTGAATGGTCCAAAAATAATCATTTCATAATAAATTGTGAAAAAAATATTGCAGTAAATTTCAATACTGCTCAAAACAGGAACCCTGCCAACCCAAATATTATTTTGAACAATCAGACTTTAGCAAACAAATTAGATTCAAATTTCCAAGTTTATGGATTCAGTCCGATCTTAAATGGAATAGACATATTCAATATTTCAACTCTAAATTAAATCAAATCTGTTATGCATTACATATCTTAAAATTAACCACTAGTAAACAAACTTTGAAAAATGCATACTTTTCCCATTTTCACTCACAAAAAAAGTGTGGAATTATATTCTGGGGTTTATCATCAGATGCACTAAGTAATTTTAAAATTCAGAAGAGAGCAATATGAATAATGACAAATCACAAATCATGGGAATCTTGTAGACCCTTATTTAAATATTTGAATATTCTTCCACTACCAAGCATTTATATCTTTGAAACCATTATGTTTTTTAGAAATAATGTCATAGGTAAAGATGCAGCTCTTAAAACAAATAATGAGGTACATGATCATTTCACAAGGAAACAATCAGATTTACATATTATGCATACAAAAACAAAAATATATCAAAATGGAACATTTCACTTAGGGATTAAGCTTTACAATAAATTAATGCCTAATGTAAATGCAACAAAAGAAAGGATAAATTTTGAGAAATTGTTGATGTCATAACTTCAATACCACTCCTTTTACTCTGTAGATGAATATTTGAATTGTTTGGATTAATTTAATGTAAATAATGTAATGTAAATATAAATCATATTTTATAATTGACGTGTCTCATATCATTATGTATAAAGTACATGTATATGATTTAGAGGACAAATAAAATACTACTACTAATTATGAATATCTGTGCCTGGGTCGTCCTGTCATCACAGCTACCACTGCTGCCGAATGCGACATCCAGAATAGTGAATCTCCCACGATAATTTTTTCACCAGGAGTGCTGCACCTCAGGTGCAGTCTTGTCTGTCTCCTTTGAGCACTGTTATCTTTGATCTGATTGTCGTCTGGACCGTGCTTGTAGTCCAGTAATGGGGTCTTAAAAAGGGGGTCTCACAAACATTATACCAAGTAGAATATCGTTTTTTTTCTTATCTTAAATATATTGGTGAGGGTATGCAGAAACCAAGTTTTGGACCTCAAACATCCTCGGCACAATTTTCTGTGGCCAAAAACCATCAAAATTTTGGTACTTTTTTGAGTTTTTCGGCTACAACTCCTTCCTGATGACTCCTAACAAGAAACACTCTATTTCCAATTTGAAAGAGGACAAAATTTCCTACAACTTTCGTAGTACAAATTTTTTTCTAAGCTCAAAACTAAGCAAGCTACAGTTCTTCGAAAATCAGCAAAATTTCACACTTTTCCTAAAAGTTGGGTTTTTACGTACTTTGCCGCTGAAAATGATCTGAAACCCCTGTATATATAATTGATATATATGCATTTCTGTATGACATAGCATATATATATGTACTACATTTTGACTACTGATGGTCAATTCAATAGTTGAATTGAATTGAATTTTATTTGATCCATGAAGTCATAATTTATGACATAGGACAAGTCATCAGTAATTACAATAAGCATTACAATATAAGTTTTTCATACAATACAGGATTGTATATCATTATTGTAATTATCATAATTAAAATTGCACAGTCAATACAAATAGCATACGAAATACATATGTTCAACTGAAGTTAAATTAATATTTCAATGCTTTACAAGTTACAATACAAAATAATTTAATCATGTTTGTTCATTTCTTGATGGTTCATATATTCATTGACACTATGGAAGCTATGACTAATAATTTTTTTAGCTTATATTTAAAATTATGTAAATTTGTTTTCAGCAAGAGAGTTGTACAGAATTTTAGGCTGGTATAGCACACTATTTTGGTATAGAGACTTCTTGTGCCACTCAATATGAAAATTGTTCCTATTCCTTGTTACGTGTTTATGTATTTCCTTCTTTAGTGCTGCATATTCCTGATGTGATTTCAGGAAGCAGAAACACTCAAATAAGTATATACATGGTAGAGTCAATATTTTTAGTCCTTTAAAAATATTCCTGCAGGATTCTCTATGCTTCATACCTTTCATGATTCTTATAGCTCTCTTTTGAAGTATGAATGCCTGTTTTGCATGTGTTGAATTTTTTAGTTCACATAGAAGATCTTCCAAGTTTTCTAAGAACACTGTAAAGTTGCCAGATGGTGATCGATATATAACCACAATAGTAATTTTACATTCTATAAGTACGCATGCAGAGTATTCAAAATGTTTTTCAAGACATTTTGTACTTTTCAGTCTTATTTCCTTTGACTTCAAATTAGGTTTAACATATATACATGTCCCACCACACTTGTAGGTTTCTCCGCAGAAACTACTTACCAATTCAAAATTGGGAATGTGAGCTGAACTTGTTTGAAATTCTTGCAACCAGTGCTCACTTAGACACAAAACTGATACATCATTCAAACTGTTATTTAACAACACTTCATAATCACTTAGTTTATTACTGAACCCTTGCACATTTTGATACAGAACTGTAACTAGTTCATTTGATCCTGTTTTATATGTGCCCCTGTTACTATGTTGAATATTGCAGGATGATACTATGGGTGTATTGTTTTGGACTGTGGCCACCAAAAATCTTCGCCTCTTGGTGGTGAATGTCTCTTTCGGGTAGGTTGTTTTCTTCTAAATACATCCATTTCACTTTCAGTAGCACTTACAGGATTTTTCATAGACAGTTCTTTAGGGTTAGTATTTTGAATAGTAAATACTTGTTTGGATGTTGCTGTTGCTTCAACCACTGTTGTTGTAACAGATAACTCTGTAGTGTCCAGGACAGAATTCTTGTGTTCTACATACACAATTGATATTTGACATACTGTTGGTAAATCTTTCACTTCAAATTGAGTGTGACTTGCATTTTCGTTTTTTGTTGCAATATAATGCAAAATCTGTTTAGCTAATGGTGTAGTTTCGGTGCATGCCATGTCTTGTAAATTCATCTCTGGGACAGTCCACTTTCAAATATTTGACATTTGTAAATGCTTTGCAGATTTTTTCGTACTTCCGATTTGTAGCCTCAATTTGTTTGTTTATACATGAGGCTGGTATCAGGTCATGTCTGTGGGGAATGCTGACTACATACACATTTATATTGTTCATTTTTCTTAATGTTTCTACTAAGGTTCTTGTTGCTGCTTTTGCTTCATTTTTGTAGACGTCATTATTGCCGCCTATAATCACACAGCTGTCTCCAGTGTTAAAGTCCCATATTTTATCAAAACCTTTCACTATTTCACTCAACAGAGCACCAGGTTTAACTATACCACTAACACTGAAATTGTGATCCTTTTCAGCGATGATTCCAACTAGGCCTTTCCCATGGCTGGAAGTAAGTAAACAAATACCAGTTTTCTTCCCGTGATGATCATTGATGCATTTTTGAATCTTGGGTGATTTCTTTTCCTCGCAAGGTTTTTTATAACAACTCTAGTGTCATCTTCATTCTCAAAAGTTGCAGATGAAAGCAGATTAAATCCGTTTCTTGTCTCTACTTTAAAGCACTTCTGAAGATTCTTGACACGCATAAACTTTTTAGGCCTAATAAAATTTTTTTCTTCAGCTGAACTCGCATTTTCGATTGTCTTTTTTAAATTCTCCATTTGATGGATAAGCATGCTAGCTGCATAAATTTCCTTCTTAATTGCTTCAATAACTGACTCTTCTTTTCCCACAAAAAAATTTTCTATGGCTTCCATAGCAACATTTGCGATCGCACTCACATCCCACACTCACTGTTTCCAACTTATTTATGCAACCACTGTGAACCCATTTTTGAATAACAGAACATAGTCTAATGCCAGTTGTCACCAATTCTTTGCATAATACACACTTTATAGAAGATAGAAAGTTTATTTTCGGAGAGCAGCTAACAACAACTTCTATACCGGCCGCCATATTTAGCATTGTTGGCCAGGAGATCCCGAAAGATTGTTTGGACTCCAGGTGACAGTGTTTTCGATACGCCGCGCAATGCGCTCCTTTGTGGCTATCTAACCTGACCAAGTAATAGTACCGGATATAGGGAACCTACAGCTTAAGGTGGAATCCAAACCACAGAATCGTTCTGGCTTACTTCATATTACACATCAAGCTGTGGCAGATGTGAAGGTTGGGTCAATGGCCTTTGAAAATCACTGCTGAGATCGGGATTTTGATCTGCAGTAAGATAACTTCACCGCTGAGATACCAGTCCGTTCTATTACCTGATGTATTTGTACCAGTTTGAAAAATGGATTTGCAAAATTGAATACATAATGTTATGGCACAAAGTTTATTTACGCAGTTAAAATTAAGTCATAATTAGTCAAAAATTAGTAATAAATCCATTTCTTTTCGTTTTAATGGATTGAAACAATGTTTACCATTTGAAATTGTTCCGTACTTCAAGGGAACAAAATTGTCTCTATATGAAGCATTTAAATCACATCAAGATACACCCAACGTAAAAAGTTTTGTTGTGGACGGATGATGCCTCCTGTATAAGGTTATGTGGCATCGTAGTGAGGACCTTAGCTGATTCTGTGGAAAATATGAAGCCTATTTGACAACGAACTATAGATCCAATATCACATGTATATCTGATGGATACCAAAGTGATACTGCGCAGAAAGGAACTTATGCAAAGTCATCTGAAATAATTTGTAGTTTGAAAAATATAAGATACTTCAGTGAGGAAACAAGTGTTGCAGTGATGCAGCAAATGAGAGCAGCATGAACCGTGTAATGTTGAAACTAATGCAAAAACTGAAAAAGGAGGCATCCAAGATCAACAGACAAAACAAGATGCAACTGGATCGATCGTTGACGTAGCGATTTCCCAAGCAGCAAAATCCGACAGTGTGATGAGTCTAAGTGAGTATATTGGCTTTTTCATTTGGCTAATGGGCCTTGGTAACACAAGATTGAACACGCACATATCCTCTTCATCCATGCATTTACAGGATGTGATACAATATCAGCATATTTCGGTTATGGGAAAGAAAAATTCTGCTGCCTCATTCAACATCAACCATATCTGAAAGTAAAATGCATGCCAACTTCTCAGAACTCCTAGCCTCCAGAGACTAGCATCTGGAGAACACACAGGGGAACAGCTCATCTTGGAACGGTACAGAAAAATTGCTTGTGGAACGTTGGAAGGCTCAGATATGAAGTATTTAAGAAATCTGACCAAAAAATGCTTCCGAAACATTGGAAGGCTCAAATACAAAATATTTAAGAAATCTACCAAAAAATGCATTCAGGCTAGCATGGTTGCCACCAAAATCATATGCGGCAACATTTCATTCAATATGAACGTGCCACCAAGTAAAGGATGGTTGGGTCGAGAAACGCACCGTAGGGATGAAGGAATGGCTCATCCAGTCGTATTCCAGTTACAATAATAAACTCATTCAGGAGGAAGCCCATTCGAATCCCCATTTGGGCATCAAGCTTTGAGTTTTTCATGGTATCCCCAAATCACTCCAGCCGAATACCCAGATGCTTCCTTCAAAAGAACATGGCTGAAATATTTCCCGTTCCTTGTCCCCAGTCCCATTGTGCCTCTGACATCGACGATGATGCTGCGTAAAGCCATAACAAAAAAAGTAATAAAAGACGCTGCACCTGAGTTTACTCTGAAGGTTGAATCATATTCCTGCAAGAAACCTTGTACTCCACCATGCTGCTATCGCAAATTGAGACTGCTCTGTTCAGCTGTTTGCAAAACCTGCTCTGGTCTGTCTCATGAAAACATTCCTAAGACTGAAGTAGATGAAAGAGAGGAAGAATTCTATGACCTCTAAGAAGTTGCTCCTGATGCATTTGAGGACATTGGTAAGCCAGGACAATCCAAACGGAAAATAAATTGTCTTATGACCAATTTTTAACTTATCACAAATTTATTATGACTTATTAACTTTGCACCATACCATTATGCATTTCAATTTCGCTCTATTATCATCAGTAATAGAGCAGTCTGGTAACTCAATGGTTAAGGCTTCTGACTGGAGATCGAAATCCCGGTCTCAGCAGTGATTTTCAAAGGCCATTGACCCGACCTTCACCTCTGCCACAGTTTGCTGTGTAACACGAAGTAAGCCAGAACGATTCTGTGGTTTGGATTCCACCTTAAGCTGTAGGTTCCCTATATTCGGCACTACTACTTGGTCAGGTTAGATAGCCACAAAGGAGCACATTGCGTGGCATATCAAAAACACTGTCACCTGGCGGCCGAACAATCCTGCGGGATCTCCCGGCCAACAATGCTAAATAACTATTGAATTGACCATCAGTAGTCAAAGCGTAGTACATATATGTACTATGTCATACAGAAATACATATATATAATTTATATATACAGGGGTTTCAGGTCATTTTCAGCAACAAAGTAGGTAAAAACCCAACTTTTGGGAAAAGCGTGAAATTTGGCTGATTTTAGAAGAACTGTAGCTTGCTTAGTTTTGAGCTTAGAAAAAAATTTGTACTATGAAAGTTGTATGAAATTTTGTATTCAAATTGGAAATAGAGTGTTACTTGCCAGGACTTATCAGGAAGTAGTTATGGCCGAAAAACTGAAAAAAGTACCAAAATTTTGATGCTTTTTGGCCACAGAAAATTGTGCTGAGGGTGTTGGAGGATGAAAACTTGGTTTCTGCATACTCTCAGCAATATATACAAGATAAGAGAAAAAAAAAATTCTATGTGACATAATGCAAGTGAAAACTAACCCGTTACTGGACTATGGGTTCATTTCCCACTTTTTATACATTTTCATACATGCTGAATAATGTAGATATACTGCCTCTTGTTACATTGATTCACCACACTGACCATCACAGAATTGCCATGAGAAATCTGTTAAAATGTATGTTATTTGATTGATTATTATACGAGTTATAGATTTTGCGATGCTGCTAACAGGTTTGTTTATTTCTCACACCAACTGGCTCCAACAAATAAAATATTTATTGAGATTTTGTACCCTAAATAATGCAGGTTCTTGATTGGAAAACAACATTAACTGTTAAGACAAAGTCATGTATCGATACCGACAACGAAGCCCCGGATGTTTAGGATCTAAAAAAACTAAATTTAGATATTTTCAGTTCACATTTTAGGCGTTTATAGGTCTTTAAAATTCTGATTTAGGAATTTACATATTTTTAAGGTGCATAAAATTTAAAAGACGCAATATATACTGCCATAGTGCTGAGAACATTGTGACTTTATAATACAATGTCAATTACTTCTTTAAAACTTCTAATAGAACACTGCTAGTCACATTTATACACACAACATAAGCCACTATTATGATTAAACATTGTGTTTTTATTGTGGAATAAACAGTTATGACACTAAACAATGAAATATTTTTGACAGATTTTCAAGAGTAAACCCTCTCCCCTCTTCCGTTGAAATTCTATTGAACATGGAAAAACTGCGCTCCATGTCACATGAGGATTCCAAGGCAGTATTTCTTGTTCCTTTGGGTTCAAAGAGAAAATAGCCTATTTGTTCCATTCTCTTGATTACCTGGGCTGCATGCTAAAACAGCCTTCAGCTTCTTGGCTACAGACATCCCAACTTGTCCAGTAACCACTTTAACCCTCACTTCTCGAATGAGTTGAAACACTTCTCTAAATGGTAGAGAGCCTCGTTCCAACTTCTTGACTGTAAATTATAGGTTGTAAAAAATTGACTTTATATAGGCCAATAACTGGTACTGAGTGCAAAGCTTTCTTTGCATTTACTACAGCTCAGCTTCACATTCATCCAGAGCATCAACGACCACCATGACGCTCTCACACTTCTCTGTGTAATATGTTGCGGCTGAGAGAAAGGTCACCTCATCTACACATGAAGTGGTCAGCAATGTCCACCCGTATTTCTTCAATGGTTTTTTCATACAGGTGAGGCAAATAATTGTTTCTTAAAGTGGATTCATCTGGTATTTATATGTTACAAAATTCTTCCAAAAAGGTTTTCACAAATGCATTCTGGAGGGTTGCAACTGGTATATTAGTGACAGTGAGAGTTTCACATAGATGCAGGGTAAACATATCGTGTGCACCCAGCTTTTGAACTAGTAATGAAACTCTGCTTCTGTTTAGAACCATTTCTCCTGGTAACAGTTGCCAAATGAGTTACCGAACTCTGATGCTGTAGTACGTGGGATCGTCGTGTTTCTGCAGGAACCTATATATAAGGGAAAAAAATAAAATAGTACACCTAAGTATAACACCCCAGATAATACCGAGTTAATGTTGTGAAATTTCATCCAGCAGTTGACTGTACAGAGGACACTTTAAGTTGCTTTATAAATGAAAACAAATAAAATTTATTTTTTTAAATCTTATATATATATAAAAATAGACGTGTGTTTTCATATATTTTACTTTTCAGCCACTACTACCAAGCACAGATCAATGGTCTTTGTGTGTGGAAGTAGCATGGACTTTCCTGTCATGCACAACATTGGCTGAATGTCGATAGCTGTGGGCATGTGGGAGATATGATGATTAAAGTTGGCCAATGCAGGGCGTTTTCATAATTCTACCAAAAATTTGTGTCTTCTCTTTCATGCCACAACTACATAGCATAGACCATTGGTGTTTGTGTGTGGTAGTAGAATCATGTCTCCTGACATGCACTATGGTTGTTAGATGTCGGTAGCTATGGGGATGTGGGAGATATGGGGGTTGAAAGTGGTCGACCTGCGGCAATTTCATAATTCTGCCAAAGACGTATGTGTCATGGTGTATCACTTTTCAGCGAAAACTATCTATCGCAGATCACTGGCATTTGTGTGTGTAGTAACACAGAGTCACCTTTCAATCACAACATTGGCCGAATTTCAGTAACTGTGGTAGTGTGGGAGATATGGTGGTTGAAAGTGGCCGTATATTGACGAAAGACATGTGCCTCCGCATATGTCACTTTTCTGCCACAACTACACAGCATAGACCATTGGTGTTTGTGTGTGGTAGTAGAATAGTGTCTCCTGTCATGAACTATGGTTGTTAGATGTCGGTAGCTATGGGGGTGTGGGAGATATGGGGGTTGAAAGTGGTCGACCTGCCGCAATTTCATATTTCTGCAAAAGACGCATGTGTCATGGTGTATCACTTTTCAGTGAAAACTATCTATTGCAGATCACTGGCATTTGTGTGTGATAGTAGCACAGAGTCACCCATCGATCACAACATCGGCTGAATTTCGGTAACTGTGGGAGTGTGGGAGATATGGTGGTTGAAATTAGTAAACCAAGGATATTTACGTATTTCATCCAAAGACATGTGTGTCCGTAAATTTTACTTTGCTGCCTGGACTACATTTGTGTGTGGTAATAGCATCGCGTCTCCCATCATGTACTATGGTTGTTAGATGTCAGTAGCTGTCAATACAAATTCTTTACAAACACGAACAAAGTCGTGGGTACCAGCTAGTATAAAAATATATGTGTATATAACCAATTGACCTTACCGGTTTTACACATGCTATTCAATATATAATTTCCCCATATGTAGAAAAGTTCTTATCCATTCCAATCCACTCTTGCAGTAGACTTCTTACTGAGGATTTCTGTTTAGGCATGATCCCTTTTAATGAAGGAACTAAAAATATGTACGCAATGTTTTAATTCCCGTGTTAAGACTGAACGATGATGGTATCCAACTATTCACTTCTCAGAGAGGACTTGCGTTTTTGTGATTGTTAACGTCTAACATTGCTATGTTTAAAATTTGCTTTGTCAATATGTATCTGCTGAATGTGGACCGTTGTAATAATCACCAGATTGTTACAGCTTCTCTCAAAGTTACTGTCAACCATGAGGTTAAAACACATCTTTTAGCACAGTGATGAACAGTTATTCCAATTTTAAAATAAAGCCATTTGTGTTACACGTAACAGTGATCCATTTGCCCTGTAAGTTCGGCTTCACCCTCGGACTCTGTGAGGGATCCTATACCACTTACATTTTCAGTGTCTTAGGGCGTAGGATTCACTTAGTCACAGATACAACTGGGGATAATGACTGGCCAGATTGCCAGGTGACATTAACTTGTCTGAATGTTGAAGAAGGAAAGTAAATTTCGAGGTAGAAGGAAATGAAATTTTTGAGATGGAGGAGGGGAAAGGAAGCGGCTGTGAATAAAGCACTGTTCTGGCATTTGCCTGGAGGTGAAAAAGAAAACTATGGAAAAACATTTTAGAACAGCCAATGGTGGGGTTTGAACCCATGGCATCTCTCAAGTACAGATTACTATCCCACGGCTCATATTACTGAGCTTATCCGGTTGGCCATTTGTTTTATTTAAGTAACAAAATTACAGTCGAACTGGATCAGTGCATTGAATTAGGTGTTTTTACATACTGAACAGCGAATTAGGTCATTTTAGGTCATAAAATAGAAATTAGGTTCATTTAGGTCCTATTAAATTTATGAATAATATAGTTTATACTGTATAAAAGATGAAAAATAAAAATAAAATTTTGAGAATATTGGGGTGGGAAGAAAATAGATCTGTACCTAAAAATTACTCAAGAAACACAATCCACAAAATTCCCGACAGGTTAATTACACTCACAGTCTTAAGCTTCTGAAATCACTTTCTATATCTCACTTCGAGTAATTAATTAAATCCACACGCGTGATAAGTCTTCACACGGTGGGGCAGACACTTTTCGCAGACAGCCGACGATTCTCCACTCTAAACTACGGCTGAGCTCCAGCACTTTTGTTAAATCCCTCCATGCAAGCTTTTTCCAACAGAAAAATCATTGTACCTTAATTCCATCTCATTTTAACAAATTATCAGAATTTCATATAACTCTGAATACTACTATTTCATTAGATCTTGCTAGACTTCCCAACCCCAGAAAAAATCAAAGCTTCAATAGTTTGTACAGGGAAAATTCAAATTTAATACTTTATGAACAGAAATATATCAAACTCTCAGATCTGTAAGTGATTTCTAAGAATGCTTTTGTATATTTCTTCAGGCTATATTATTATCTTTGAATAAAATGATGGTTTATATCCAGTAAAAACGTTAGATCAAGCTACTGAGAGAACACACACTCAAGTAAATTGATTAATTTACTTACTGATACCTCAATAATATCTGAAAATATTAACAAGGTTTAATAATGTATGATGTTAACAGCAATTTTAAACAATTTGGTAATGTTCATTGCAAATTTGAAGCTGACAATACCTTATTTTGGTTAATCTTCCTCAGCAGCTTCTTAATGTCAAACGGACGTTTTATTATTTCGTAGTAGTGTGGGCATTCCTTCCGTGAGGGCAATTTCATAAAAGGTTCACTTAATACGCGCCCTTCACTGCAATAATAAAGCTGGGTTAAAAAATAAGTGCATACTGCAACAAAAATAAATATCTTAAGAAAAAGCAACTTAGTAAGACCATCAGTCAAATAGTTTGTGTAATTCATGTTAGTATGACAATTGTCTTCTATTTTATTTGATGGATTCAGAAATCATCAAGAAGAAAGCATTGGCAAATATTAAAATGTTGGGACAATTCAGCAATTCCTACTTTAATTTTCATTAGTTAAAACTTTCTGCCATCAGGTTAATCAATCTTGTCAAACAGTTTTACAGATCATGTGTCAATGAAACAAACCTACATTTGCCCCAAAAAAAAAAAAAAAAAAAAAAAAAAATCTCTCTGGCCAAATAAGTGGACCATGTCTTCGGTGAGTGAGCGAGATTTGAGGGGACAGAGAGCAGGTGTCACAGGGAATGAAGTTTTTCAGCACCTTTATCAATCATTTCAAAGGAAGCATGACATGAGGCAGTCACAGCAAGCTACTTGACACCTGACAAAATGTTGTGTTACTATGACACCATCTGGCTGGACACCCGAGAAAATTACATTGCGTCATTAAGCCCCGAAAGTTTCCAGTCACACAAAGATCATTACAAATTTTCACAAACCTTAAAAATTATCGTTTCATAATTCCTTGCAGCCTGTTTGATGAACCAAAATCTAACTTTCAGTACTTAACTAAGTATATGGGATAATGTAAGATCACAGATCAAACGAGTGGCATAAAAACATTCAATAAGAAAGGAGAGATGTTTTTCTTGTGGTTCCTGAATTAAAAACTATAAAATACAATAACCTAAAAACAATAACAATAGCCAAACATTATGATATACATCTCACATGCCAAACATAAGAATAATCTACAATAATTCTAAGGAAATGCAAATGATCAAAATGGTTGTGCAGGAAAAGTTTTTGAAATACAGACCTACACTGGCAGTATCATTTCACTAGCAGACTGATACTAAATGTATCTATTCACAAACTACATTTTAATGTTCTGTACAGTCATGTAACTTTTGAAAAGCAACTGTATGATACCATAATGAATGCTTTATGAAAATATGAAAACACTTGAGTTAGCTAAATGCCTTTAATCACAAAGATTAGTTTTCCCCAAATAAAAGTTAACAGGGCAAGTAATCAGTTTTACTCTATAAATTTCGTAAGATATACTTATGAATGTATAGTAAACAATGAAATGAAATGCGTTAAGTAGTGAAAGGGAATAACAAAGTAGGATAGTGTAACATCAAAGTCACTATATTTGTTATTGTTTTTAGTCTATTAATTTTATTAATTAAACAAAGCTCAGACCTGGTCGCCCCCCCAAAATAACGTTGGAAAATAATTCAGAAAATGTTAGGGGTTTCGAAATGACCATTCAGCAGTTGTGAGGTAACATTTTTATTTTCTCGAAAGTCCAGCATGAACAAACACCTTTCACAATTTCGACTGTGAATTATTTATCGGAACTTCGTATTCGAAGAAGGCAGGCTCTTGTGTTGTTGACATCACCACAAACACCCGCGAAATGACATGCACAATACTCTGCGATAAAGAGACTGTCTTTTCCAGTTTACACTTTTGCTTTACCATGAGCAAAGTCATTGTTCTCAACTGTTTTACGCCACTGCACTATGCATAATATCCACATTATAATATAATGCACAAAGCAAAACACTACTCCTTTTCAATCGGAGCCATACCTAAACCAACTTATTACCCGGCTACAACGGCCGCTACTTTTGGAGACTTTCTGCCGACTCCTGGCCCGCGACTCCACTCGACCGACCGCCTCATCACACGGCTCTCCAGTCACCGATATATCGCCTGCTTGCCCCTGTATACTTACACCTCCACCCAGAAAACTGTGGCAAAAGCTCGGTTTATAAACTTTTATAAACGGAAAAATTGACATATAAAAAATAAAGAAATGGGGCATGTGAGGAAAATCTCCATCTCCATTGAGTTACCCTAAACCAATATAAAACCTACCTAAGGTGGTGGTCCTACATTTACACATTCATAACGCTCATTGTAAAGTAAACATGAAAATAAAATTTAGAATACAAACCGACCAAAATTCCTAAGACAATTGATTACAGCAATAATCCCAATTACAGCAAACATAGATTTATACATAATTTTATCAAAACAGGCCATAAATTCAACTGATTGCCTGAAATTTATTTTCTTGGAATACCATTGACAAATTATTTTTGCGACTTCATAAGCAAAGTCGTCCAATACCCACATATCCAAAACTACCAACCCGTTTCCAAATCACACAAAAATTAATACTGATTACAAAATTGCGTGTTAAATGTGAAGAAATCTAACAAACCTGGATAATGTCGAACAAGTTATGACAGTCTTAGTTTGGAATGGTTTTATAGTTCATCCCACTTGCAAAAGAAAACATAACAGATATATCCTATAACACAAATAGTGCTTCACACGCCTTGGCTTATTTTGGTTATAATCACTTATACCACCATTCACTTTTCTTTTCACACAACACTGCTGTCTCCACCTACTCTTCACTAATGCAGTGGGGTACAGGGAAGGATACGTTAAACGTTGTTCTTGCCGTAGCAAGTTAAATGTTTTCCCAGAAAGGGAAAAATGAAACCCTTGAATGATAGGTTATCAGTTTATAGATTGCTGTTTCCTGTAGATCCAGCATGTTTGAAGTTATGGAAGGCCAAGTCTCTACCTCCCCCAACACCACGGCATCATCACATTGCATGCATCCTTGAACTTCAATAAATTTCTTTCCTCAGCAAACAGATTTACTCTTTGCATCTTTCTTCTTCTTCTACATTTCTTTATATTCCTGCCCTCATCATCCAGGTCTACCTTCTTCTTTATTCTATCCATTGGTACTTTGCGTCTTTTCCAATTGTATCTTCTTCTCCATGTTTCCTCATCGTGAACTCGAACAGCAGAAGTTCCATTATACCATCCCACATTGCCATCACCTCATCCACCTTACGCTGTTGTAAACAAACAACCGCCAGTACTAGTTCAAATTTGCCACTGTCACCAGCTGTTTCATTTTTGCTTAAATCAGCTTGGTCAAGGGCCTGCAGTACCATTGGCCACTGCAAGCTGTCAGTTGTATTCGCTGTTTGTAACACCTTCATTGCTTCACTTGGGGCGCACATTTTCACTGTTTTACTGTCGGCGCACCATGCACCGCCAGTCTTGTTAACATCGACTAACGACCCTCTGCTCATGTCAATTGATTCTTCTTACTGACTGGTTTTCGATCTGAACCCTCGTTTCAATCTTCTATCATTTTCAAACCACAAACACCTTGTGAGAGAGCATCTGTCCACAACTGCACATCTTGTTGCATTTCCAATATCAGGAATTTGTTAACCTTTGTCTCCTCCCTTTCTTCGGCAAATACTGTTTAGATTTGCACTTAGCTTTTCCTCAAGATTTTGCATCTGAGCAGTTAGAACTTCCGTGAATTCCTTCATCGAAACCCTATGGTCTGCAATCTCTCCTGAGGTCCAATGCAGAATCAAGATGAGACAAAACCAGAGAAAAAAAATAGCAGAGCAACCTGCGCGCATGCAAAATGCTAACTACAGGTTTATATTTGCAGCAAGCTGCAAAGCTACAATGTCATATATGTCATGACGAAATACTCTTGAAGTAATAATTATGAGAGAAGAAATCTCATACACTATGGTTTCTTTCCCTATGGAATTTTCTACAAATTTTCGGAAAACTACTAACACGTACAAGAAACTTAATGGAAGTAGGAAAGGAGTAATATTGTTGGTGCTACTTAGGTTTTGAAGTCTTCTGCTGCTCGCCGCTGTTGGTTGTTTGTGTCGTCTTCATGTCACTCCTTCACTATCAGCTGCGATGTGATGTCTATTGCATGTCTCCCATGGAATGAATAGTTGTAGCTGCCACTGCTATGAGGTATAACCATTTTTTTCTTGCCCGGAGTGGAATGTCTACTAACAGTGAAGTCTGCTGCACAACTACGCCAGACATATGTGGAATGTCGTTCACATAAGTAACTTTGGCTTGTCTCATCAGTTTTGCCCTTACAGTCCCATTGTTGACTCCATCTTACTTCTTTTATCGTATTTTATCATTTTTCACAGATAATTACAAGTTTTTCCTGTCTTGTTACGTTCCCCCTGGCCAACAACGCAATTTCATACAAAACCGACTTGATATTATTTTTAAGCCTAAATTTATCTGGCCAAGTCATGGTCACCACGAAACATCAAAGTCACTATATCTGTTATTGTTTTTAGTCTATTAATTTAATTAATTAAACAAAGCTCAGACCTGGTCGCCCCTACATAACGTTGGAAAATAGTTCAAAAAATGATATGGTTTCTGAAATGATTGTTCACCAGTTGTGAGGTAATACACAAATTTATTTCCTCGAAAGTTCAGCATGACCAAACACCTTTTACAATTTTGACCGTGAATTATTTACCGGAACTTCGTATTCGAAGAAGACTGGCTCTTGCATTGTTGACACCACCACAAACACTTACTTATACCCGTCAAATCACGTGCACAATATTCTGCAATAAAGAGACTGTCTTTTCTTGTTACACTGTCTGCTTAACGAGAATAGTCAATGTTCTCAACTGTTTTACAACACTGTACTATGCAGAATATCCACACAATAACATACCGCACAAAGCAAAACACTTCTCCTTTTCAATCAGAGCCATACCTAAAACAACTTATTACACGGCTACAACGGCCACTACTTTTCGAGTCCTTCTGCCAACTCCACTGACTCCTGGCCCATAACTCCACACCACTCGACTCACAACTCTACTCGACTGCAGCCTCATTCGCCGAAACTCGTCACGTCACGTGACTCTCCAGTTACAGATATATCACCTGCTTGCACCTGTATACTTACAATAGGAAATGAGTCACCACTTACCTTTAGATGATGGATATGGGACATGAGCACACCCAAAAGACAAAAACACACATGGTAAAGTAATGGGTCTAGATATATGGAAAGGTAAAATTTATCCTCCTCTCACCCAAAATGAAGGAACAAGGGCAACAGCAATAATAATATTAAAAAAGAAACAATATTTTGGGCTATGCCCTTCTTCAAGAAAATAGCGTAACTGGTCCACGGTGGCACCAACAGACAACACAGTCCCATAAATGGTGTTTTTTACTATTGTGATAGGTGTGGAGGTGGTGGGGTAGTGACAACAACAGTATCATTGGTAATGTTAATTGCAGAAAGAAATTAGTCAAAATGAGGTGACAAATTATTTAGAAAAGGTAAAAGATAAATAATAAAAAACTAAATTTTGAAATAAATTCCATGTATTGTTTTTATTATTTACATGAATAGATCCTATTGGTTCATACAAAGCCTTGATTCTGATCATATCTTTCCTTTTTTTGTGATCTTATTACATAACAAAGTAGCATATGTAGTATGCTATAGCTCTGCTCTAAAAAGTAATTTGACTGAAAAAAAAATGCAATACACTGAAGAAAGTGATGATCAAAGATAAATTTTGCAGTTGATGTATCAGAAGAAAAAGCACTAAAATCCTCATGATGATGCTGGAAGACAGCAGTACTGATACAATCTTTTAGAAATCAGATAAACAGGAAATGCTAGAAAACCCAAGAAAATTAGTTTCTATAAATATGTCAAGTAGTAAATAAGGAATGAAATTTTAGGAGGATTTTCGATATAAGATGTATAAAGGTGGTACTCTTATGAACTCAGATGATATGTATTTATTATTGAACATGTGTGGGGGTGTGTGGGTAGCGTAAAAGCAAAATTTTTCATATGGAAGTACAACTACCCAGCGACAGATGGGTGGATTCAGTGATTCTTGTATCCAATATTGTTAAACTAGACTCAAAGCCCGTCAAAAATGATGGGTTTAACTGAGTGTTATGGTAACGTATTTCTCTGCAGTTGCTTAACTAAACAGAATTTTTATAAAGCTCATTGTAATTTTGCATCCCTTGTGCTGTAGCAAAAAGCATCAGTTGACAACTTGGTCCAGGCTGCATTTCAGCCTAACCACAATCTCTGCTAATATTGTTGATATAAAAGCAAAGGTTAATCACGCGCAAATTAATACATTCCCTGTATCACATGTCAGTGTCATGATGCATCGCGGTATAAACTTGATCCCAAATGTTCACAGGTTCTGATACCTTTCTTTCTTAATACCTGTGATGAAGATTGATATTTTAACGGCTGATACAGCTTACATAGGCTGAAGTAATGACCCCAGTGAGGATTAAGGATGCTAAAAATAAATCTTAGCAACTTACGCTATGCCACATAATACTTAATTGTGGTTTAGGTGACATATATCACAATCAATTTGGAACTTCTTTCATTCGGGCCATGTAACGATTTTAGTAAAAAAAACCTGATAATTAATATGGCAATTAAGATGCAATACATACTTTTCTTTCAGTGTTCTGACAATTCATGTCTTAGAAATATCTATAGCTTCATTTTAACTATTCCTTCTCTACAACTTTGTTTTAATAGTTTTTTTTATTTCCACCAACTGCTTAACTAAATAGAATTGCTATGAAATAAAATTCAGTGTAATTTCTCGTGCCTTGCGCCATAGCAAAAGGTTTCAGTTTCCATCCGGGTCCAGGTTGCATTTCAACCTAACCACATACTATGATAAACTTGCTGTCAAGAGAACAAAACTTCTATCTCATGCATATCAATACATGAACAGTAATGCATTTTAGTGGCAATAATGCATCGCGATATAAATTTGATCAAAAATCTTCAAGGGTTTTTACACATTTCTTTTTTGTTATCCGTGATTCAGACTGATATTTAAACGTTTGAATAGCTGACACAGTTACTGAAATAATAGGCTCAGTAATACTACACAGTGGAAGCAAAGGAAATTAAAATAAATCTTATAAACTTACAAAATGTGACATAATATTTGTTTCAAGTGTAGTGTAGGATCCACAGGTCGGGATCAGTGTGCAACTATTTCTGTTTAAACAAATTAATAATTTCAGTAATAGGGCACTGTTTAAATTATTTTGAAAAAAAAAAAAACTAAATTATTCATGTCTTCTGCCATAAACGTTAAATGCCAGCTGTAATTCTGACCCATGCTAAGTAACAATCTAACCCAAAACATTTACCACACTGATGCTCGAAACACAAAGCTAATATCTAATATGTCTATACTATATAATATATAATACTTCTATATATCAAAAGAATATTATGTAAATATAAGCATCTAATGATTGATATGTTGATTTAAATGCAATACATACTTTTAATTCTAATAATTGTACTATGGTTCTTTGGTCGAGAATTTGATCTCTGAGGGGTCTTATATTTAGGCAAATTCATTTCCAGATGTTATTAAGCTTTAATCATGGACTCCACCTGAATGTTCGGTGCAAGCAGAGGCTAACGCAACTAATTGCCAGTAGCATCAGGAGAGGCAGGTTGGATGTGAACCCCATCCCAGTGGTAATTGGTGGTAGGACTCAGTCTTTTTTTAGGCCAAATATCAAGAGTAGGAAGAGTTATTTAAGAAATGTACGTAATGATATTACAGTCAAAAATAAAGAATGTCAGAATAAAATAGCTTTGTTCCATCAGAACATTAGGGGTATCTCAAGCAATCTTGATGAGTTGATAATATCTGTAGAAGAAACCCAAAAATCATTGAATCTTAGCATAAATATCATATGTCTGACAGAACATCATCTAAAGAATTCTGAAATATGTTTCCTCCCTTTTATTGGATATAGATTAGCTTCATGTTATTGCAGGTCAGAGATGAGAATGGGTGGTGCAGCAATATATGTAACAGAAAATACGGAGACAAAATCGTTAGATGTAAGAAGTAAATACTGTATAGAACAAGATTTTGAATGTTGTGCAATACAGTTAGAATTAGAAAACAAATATCTTATAGTGCTGACAGTGTATAGGGCTCCCACAGGAGACTTCAGTAAATTTTGTAATAAACTTGAAGCGGTTCTAATAAATTTATCACGAACTAAAAGGGAAATTATCCTCTGTGGAGACTTCAACATAAATTTTTCTGTAGAATGTAACCAGACAGATTATCTTCTAGGAATGCTTAGATCATTCAATCTCTATCAAACTGAAAATTTCCCAACTAGAACACAAAAAAATAGTAGTACCATTATTGATAACATTTTTGTAGAGCACAATAAATTAGAAATACATGGAACAATTCCAATTGAAAATGGTTTGTCAGACCATAATGCTCAAATAATTACTTTGGATGTTGTGGGAAATGAAAATAACAAAAAGAAAGGATTTGTCAGAGTTAGGCCATTAAAGAACAATTCAATAAAAACATTAAATGATGAACTTCTCAATGAGGACTAGAGCACTGTTTATAAATTAAAAGGGGCAAACAATAAATTCAATTACTTTCACCAAAGGTTTTTGGAAATTTACGAACGGTGTCTCCCTACAAAACTAGCTCCAATTGGTCAAAAACGAGTAAACAAAAATTGGGTTACAGTAGGTATTAAAACATCTTGCAGACATAAAAGGGAATTATATATAAAGGTCAGGAATACTGATAATATGCTTCTCAAACAACATTACAAAACTTACTGTAGAATTTTAACCAAAGTAATAAAAGAATCTAAACGTTTGGCCATAAACGATGAGATTAGTAGCTCAGATAATAAGGTAAAAAGTGTTTGGAACATTATTAAAAGAGAAACAACTGTTTCATCCCCTGAACAAAAACCTATATCTATAAGCATTAATGATAAACTTGTAAATGACCCCTCTTATGTAGGAAGTGCTTTCAATAACTACTTCTTAACAGTTGCTGAAAAAATAAAAGGAAAATATAATAGGAATATGGATGCTATAGCAATACTTAAATCCTTGTCATCAAAAACAGCACCTATGTCACTATTTCCCACCAGTCAAAATGAAATTGAAAAAATTATTAAATCCCTCAAAAATAAAAAGTCATTTGGTTATGATGAGGTTTCAACCCATGTAGTGAAACAATGTAACACCAGCATTAGTAGAGTTATTAGTCATATTTGTAATAGTTCTTTTGAAGAAGGTATCTTCCGTGACTCACTCAAGAAGTCAATAATCAAACCACTTTATAAAAAGGGTGATACCTCGAAAATTGAGAATTACAGACCCATTTCACTTCTACCAGCATTTTCAAAAATCTTTGAAAAAGCAATGTACAGAAGGGTGTATGCACATCTACAAAAGAATGACCTACTCAGTAAAGTACAGTTTGGTTTTAGACAAGGCATTTCAACAGATTCAGCAATTTTTGCTTTTGTAAACAACATACTGGAATCAATGCATAAAAAATTAAATTCCCTAGGTATATTCTGTGATCTTGCTAAGGCTTTTGACTGTGTTGATCATGAGATTCTACTAGGTAAATTAGACCACTATGGAGTTAGTGGAAAGCCAGGACTTTGGTTTAAATCTTACCTGGAAAATAGAAAGCAATGTGTATCACTGAAAGATGCTAATACAGGAAATGTTATAAACTCAGAATGGGGTGTAGTTAAATGTGGTGTGCCTCAGGGCTCAGTTCTTGGCCCTCTGCTGTTATTGATCTATATAAATGATCTCCCACATATACTAGGTGATAATGAACACATGGTGGTCTTTGAAGATGATACCAGCATATCATTGAAAGACCCATCAGCACAAAACCTCAAAACACAGCAAATGATGCTATAAGAAAATTAACAGGTGGTTTAATGCCAACAAACTAATACTTAATGTAGAAAAGACACAGTTACTTCAGTTTGTTACAAAAAATAAAACAAAGGACAGCTATAATGTGATATCAGAAGGAAAAGCAATCAATGAAAGTAATTTCACAAAATTCCTGGGTGTATGTATAGATAACAAATTGAACTGGAAACAGCATATTCAACAACTTCTTAAAAAACTGAATTCTGCAACATTTTCACTTAGGGTAATATCTAGAATAGCTAATATAGAAACCAGAAAGTTAGTATATTTTGCATATTTTCATTCCCTGCTCACTTATGGCATCTCATTCTGGGGAAACTCGTCACAAGCACAGAGGGTATTTAAATTGCAAAAACGTGCTATAAGAACTATTTGTGGAGCAAGCCCACAGACGTCGTGCAGAAATCTATTTAAAAACCTGGGTCTACTAACAATGCCAGCACAGTATGTATACTCCGTACTATCATTTGTAGTGGAAAATCCTGAACACTTCAATCTTAATGCTGACATACATAGCCATAATACTAGGAATAAATATAATATCCACAAGGATTACAAATCACTGTCAATTGTACAGAAAGGGTTAACATTTACTGGAGCTTCCTTATTCAATGTCTTACCAACTGAAATTAACTACAAAAACCCCAACTACTTTAAGTCCAATCTGAAAGAGTTTCTGCTTCAGAATCCATTTTACACTGTGAAAGAATTTTCTTCTTGGAATTTGGTAACAAAGAATGACTGATAAAATAGTATAGGGGCCTATATGGTGTATGGAAGGGGAATGTGACAAAATTGTCCACAATTACTAAAATGATATATGGTTTTTCATTCTGTTGAAACTTTTGAGAAATGAAGTAATTACACTATTTACAAAATTTCACTCATATATAGTAACTAACATGGGATAGCATGCACTCAAAAACTGCTGTAAAAAATTATGATACTAACAGGTTTTTAAGTAATTGACTGCTTATGAGTTGTGGTAACTGGTTGGTAAGAAAATAACTGGTTGTTAGTTTATACACTGTTCCACATAATAAGTATTAACTAACTCGGGATTGTATTTGTAGATTACAGGAATTATTGGTTATACTAATGGGTCGTGACTAACTTCTTGTCAATATATAATATTATCAATTATATAGTAATATTGACATTACTAATAAGTGTATGTACTGTTCCACATCCCCGAGATTATTCTCACATGGGATCAAAGTGAACATATCTATTTATCTATCTATCTAATTTTTTTAAATGAATTAAACCAAAAACAATAGAAGAATTCTCAACATAAATTGATAATTGAAAGTTAGTGTAAACAAAGTACATGCTAATATCAATACTTTCAAACCCCGATGTGTCAGTAAAGTCTGTAAATTCAAGAATTTCTTCTTCTTAAGGAGCATTCCCCTATCAGTTGTTGGACGTGACATCAAAGTGTGGAAAGCCTCTTCTGAAGTGCAGCTGTACCATCCCCGAATGTCCTTCAGCCGTGAATTCCTTCTCCTTCCAACAGATCTTTTCCCCCATATCTTTCCTTCAGTAGCTGGTGCCTCTCCCCTCTCATCATGTATCCTAGATACTGGGTTTGCTTCTGCTTTACAATGAGCAGCAGTTCTTTTTGTTTCTCCATCCAATGAAATGTTTCTTCATTTGGGATTTTCGGAACACAAGATATGCGTAAAAGATGACGATACAAATATGTTTCAAAAGAGTCAATTCTTTTCTCTAGATTTTGGTCACATGTAGCAGTGAATCAATCACATTCTCAATTTCAGACCAAGATCCAATCCTATGAAAAAAAATGTTCATGCTAATAAAATCTCCTCACCTGTTCAATTCTAGAATTTCTTTCTTGCAATCACACTGCTCATCCATTACACTGCCTAAGTATTTGAAAGACGTTATTTACAGGTTTACCTGGGTTTTTCTCTTTGAGAAGGCAACAGCTTTGGTTTTGGAAGGGTTGACAACAAGGTCAAACTCTTCATTGTGCTGGACTTAATTGTCTATCATACATTGGAATGCAGGTAGATTACTAGCTATGACAACAGTGTCATCTGCGTACCTGATATTATTTATTACTTTTCCAATTATAACTCTCCCACTGTTTTCTTTCTTCAACACTTCCTTTAAAATTACCTCGGAATAAATTCTGAACAAGACAGGTGACAGTACACAGTCCTGACAAACACCTTTCCTGATTGCAGTCACATCCGAAGTTCCTTGGTCAGTTTCGACATCTGCAGTCTGATTCCAATACAGCTGATAATGTGCAAATCATTTTGGTTAATTTGATCTCAACAGAAATACACATCAACATTCATGTTCCTGTACCTCTGCTGTAATATATTTAAGGAAAAAGAATGCCAAGCCCATTTTGGAAGCCAAATTGTATCTCATCCATATGAGATTCATACTTCCTGTAAATAGGAGTGTGTATGATTCATATAAATATTTTGTGTACATACGATATAAGGTTGATCACATGATAGTCCTCACATTGTGAGGAGGTGGGGAATTGTTCTTTGGCAGTGGTATGAAAGTTGATCTCAGCCAGTCATAGAGTCTTTCCTGATGCATAACATTGGACAATGACGTTAGGAGGCTGAGGCCATTCAAATCCCATTCAGCTATAACTTAAGAGTAATCTCCATCAGAACCTGTGGCTTTACCATTCTTCTGAAGTTTAATGGCATGTACTACTTCACTCTTTGTGATTTCTGGATCGACTTCTTTCGTCTGGTGGAGGAGGATCGACTCGATCATCTTTAAAAAGAAGTTTGAAATATTCCTTCCAACTTTTAAGTTTTCCTTCCATTCATAGGATAATTTCATTGTTTGCAATCAGTATTTCTCCACAACACTTTATTTGTAGACTACTCAACTACTCTTTATATATATACATACAAGTCGAAGGGACCGTTTTTCCTCCAGAGTACCTAAATTTCCTTACGCTTACCAGACATTCATGTTTCCCTTGTTCCTCTGCATTTTGTACATATTTCTCTGTGCAGGTTTTTGTATTTTATGGGACCCTTGGTTTTATATTTCCTTCTTTCATTCCTAAGCTGAAGGATATCATCAGTCATCCAGGCTTTTGTTGATAATGATGTATCCAATGTTATTTTCCTTGACTTGAGGTAGAGTCTACTTCTATAAGCAAAGTCTTTACCAAAACTTTTATCTTTTCCTTCACAGCAGTGCCAACATTAGTTCTCACTTGTTTATTTTCTTATATCTATGCGTCTTGGTACCTTGAAGTCCCTTCTTGCATTTCTAAAGTGTTGCATTTTAAAGTCCATTATTAATGGGTTGTGGTCACTATTAACATCAGCAGCAGGGTAGGTTTTTATGGGTTTCAAATATTTTCTTAGCTCTTGTTTCACCAGCATAAAAATGATCTGATTTCTTACTGTCTTTCCTTACTATCGGTGAGTGATGTCTGTGTATATAGTAGCATCCTAACATGAAGTTTGAAAATAAATTAGAAATAAAAACTTCATGCTCTATACAAAATTGTGCCAGTCTGTCTCCTCTTGTGTTACGTTCAGCAAGGCCATACCTCTTTATAGCATTACCTTTAAAACCATGTAAGCTACCTTACTCTCTATTTTCGATATTCAGTCAAAATCCGGCAAAGTTTGAGGTTAACATCAGTACACGATATCATAGTTTAAATCGAGATAACAACACTTTGAGTTCAGAAAAGTAAATAAACTACACATAACGACCATAAATAAGAAGTTTCAAGTAAAATAAAAACCATAAACTTACCTAAATGAGCGTAATCCATAATAATCCTGAAGCAGAATACACAAGTTGTTTACACTACCATAACACTAATATTCCGCTAAACTGAACACGGTAAAGCACTTTCACAATAGTAATTGCATTATTTGATATTAAATTCACTAATAACTCGCAGTTCCAGACCAATTTAAAAGCAGTAAATATGATTTTTTTAAAGTATCACCTCATAGATTGTTCAATAATTAATTTCAGCACATCTAAACAGTTTCAGAGCTGTAAAAGTAAATGTAACCAAGTAAAATAACCGGCCAGTTAATATTCTTTAAGTTTCCAATAGTTCTCAACTAATAAAAAGAAAATATAAGTAAATAAGAGCCAACTTGGTAATGGCACCGTAGCAACGAACTTTTAAAATTCAATTATTTCCCAACTAACATATTTAACGGACTAAAAACTTTTCTAAAGTGCTTAAATTAAATAAAGGTTCAATCTAAATTTAGTTTCAGGCCACGACTGGCTTTAAATAAAAAGCGAAATATTCGGTTTCACAACAGAAAACAGTAAAATTTAGAAATTCTATAACTTCTGATAGACTTAACCGATTTAAAAGATTTTTACGCCTCTGGACTCGGCAGGAGCCAGGGAACACTTTGAAAATAGTATTAACTTGAGATTTTAAGGTTTAGAAGTGTCAACTTTTTCATGTGACGTATGATGACGTTTTACAGTACGCGAATCAAATGTGCTTTTAAATTAACCAAACTTCAAAATTCATTTTCACCGGTCTGGAAGCTTTAAAACCATAACCAATCAGATCACTACACTTGTCTCATTATGCTCTTCATCCTGTAATTTTCTGGTAGCACTCAGTTAACAGGTTCTTTTTCAAGATAGACCATTGTCTAGGTCAGTAGGTCATTTTGATAAAAGTCAGCCATGACAGCTTTTTGAGTCAGTCCATCAGATCGCTTTGATGAGATCACACGTATTTGATGTGTTCTCAAGTTTGAGAACATCGGCTCAGGTGCACGGTGGCTTATGGGTATGGCAGGTCAGGAACAATATGGTCGACCGACGCCATTTCTAAATTCGGCATGACCAACGTAACATTCTAAAACTTTCCGACATGTGTTCATCTTAGTTTTCAATTTCATTCGGGGTGAGCGGTCTTTTCTGTTTCATGATTTGTAATCTTCGGCTAATGATTTTCTCCGATTGCCATTGCTAACTGTGACTTTTGTAACTTCTGTGAAAATTTTCGAGAATATATACTTCAGTTATTTGGATGCAGACTTTCATTTCTACATTAGTACCTTTCTTACAGGAGGTTAATCTGCAAGTGGCGACTGTGGTCATTTTAAGAGTTACCATTCTACAAGGTTTACACGGTTATCGAACTTTTCCGAACTTTTACAACTTTTGGATGACTTCAAGTTTAGGTGAAGAAGCAGATACCAGCCCCGATATCGCGCTTGTCCCTAACAACCACTGCCAATTTTTTTTAGTCAAAATCACCCATGACTAGCATAATCTCTCCTTTTTTTGTAAGTTTCATTGCTTCATCCAAGATGTCATAGAAGGATTCTATTTTAATCATTTTTGTCTGCTCTTGGTACATGAACCCGAATAATGTTCATAGCTTGATAAGATGTTTGCTACCTTGATAACATTACAGAATCATCAAGTGGAATAAAATCAAGATCTGCTTTTGTTGTCATCGATGACACAATTACAACAACACCATATCTATCACAGCCATATTTTTCTGACAGTGAAAATACTATAATTAACTATTAACCTAACCCTGTTTCTAATTAAGAAACACATGTAATACAGTTACCCTATATGTGTGTGTCTAAACTATGGTGTGTTCAAATAATCTAGTATTTAGAAAGAAATTAATTCCCAACGTTTGATCGCATTATTAGTATGTATGTTCCATTTAAAAGTTTAGGACCACTTCAAGTTTTTTATGCTTTGCATTTTTAAAGGAATAGCAGTTCAAACAGGATTTTTAGAGAAAGAATAATTGTAAAAGTTTCCCAGAAAATTGGAAATTTTGGAAAAAACTGAAACTGTTTTTGTCTATGTACTGATTTGGCCATTTTTTTTAAAAAAAATGTTATCAATAGTCAATGTTTTTAGAGAATGAAAAAATTGAAAATTTACCCAGAAGATTGGAAAATTCAGGAGAAAATGGAAATGCTCTTTTCCATGGGCGTATTTGGACAATTTTTTGAATGTTATTAATAGTCCAAACAAGGTTTTAAGAGAAAGAAAAATGGGAAAAGATGCCTGGAAAATGGAAAATTTGGGATAACTGAAGTATATCTCCTTTTCTTGTGGACCAATTTGGCTATTTCTTTTTTTTTTTTTTTTAATGTTTGTAATAGTTTGTGTAACGTTATTGCAGGAATAAAATGTGGATAAAGTTGACCAAAATATTTGGGTAAAACTGAAAATGCATTTTTGTCTATGGACCATTTACAATATTTTTTTTTTTTTTAAATGTTCGTAATAGTCCAAATAAGGATTTAATGTTTGTAATAGTCTGTATACCGTTATTGCAGGAATAAAATGTGGAGAAAGTTGACCAAAATATTTGGGTAAAACTGAAAATGCATTTTTGTCTATGGACCATTTACAATATATTTTTTTAAATGTTCATAATAGTCCAAATAAGGATTTAATGTTTGTAATAGTCTGTATAACGTTATTGTAGGAATAAAATGTGGAGAAAGTTGACCAAAATATTTGGGTAAAACTGAAAACGCATTTTTGTCTATGGACCATTTACGAAATATTTTTTTAATGTTCGTAATAGTCCAAATAAGGATTTAGAGAAAGAAAAAATTGTAAAAGTTGCTGGGAAAATTTTGGAAAAACCTGAATGTGCTTTTTTCAGTGGGAATTTTTGATGAACTCAAGACCAGAATTCATGATTGGAGAAAAATCTGGAAAAACTCATTTGAGCCTAAAATAAAATAAAATTACCTTTGCTTTTATTTTTGTGATTGGGCCCACAAATGTAGTTATTTTATTTTTATTCCATCTATATTAATTGAGGACATGGCCTTGATGGTATCAAACAAGGTATTAACTCAATTAGGCATGACAGCATCAAATCATCTGATGCACAATGCTTTTAATCACGAGTTGAATCGTTGAAAAACAATATGCTATGTACTGCAAGAATCAGCTCCACTGTTGAATCAGTAAGATAAATGCGTGAAGGACTCTCATTAAAGTTGTGAGTGATAGAACTAAAGGGATTTTCTTCTTGAATGCTCCCAGAGGAAATGGAAAAAACGCTTTTGATCTCATTGATTTTGTCAACGATTTGCTTGCAGAATGAAATTGCACTTGCACTTGCTTAGTCAATAATTGCAGCTACGTTACTGGAAGGTAGTCAAACAGCTCACTCGGCATTCAAGTTGCCATTGAACATGCAATTTGAAAAAACTCCAACATACAATCTTTCAAAGAAGTGGTAGCCAAAGAATTGCAGCAGTGCAAATTTATCATTTGGGATGAATGAAAGATGGCACATAAAAAGTCCTAGGAAGCATTAGACTGAACAGATCAGTCAAATCAATCAAAACTAATTTGGTGGTGCAATGATCAAAGTGTAAATAAAAAACTTAGAGATTCATTGAGATTTCAAATTCAATGGAAGAAATTAAATCATTTAGTTAATATGACATTCTGACTTAAATTTTGGAACAAAACTGCATAGTTTCAAGTCGATCTAATTCCCCGCACAGTGGTGTACTGCCGATAGAATTTATCTTGTATGTAAAATTTCCCATTGGCATACTTCTGTACTACTCCTCAAATTTAATATCCATGGACACAATAATTAATAAATAAATGATCACTCAGAAATTTGTTTCTTTCTCATTTTTACTATGCTTAAATATTTTCAATACCTTTTCACAAATTCATAAAATATTTATTAAAATTTAGGGAGGCCCAGCTAGTTTATAGTAAAATAGTAGCACTAATATTACCAAATTTTATTTTTACCACTCTTTATTATTATTAGTTATCCATATACATAAAAAAAATTATATACGGTTCTGTGTAAAGCTCTTTCCACTAAGTTTCATTTTATAGAAAATTGGCGAACGAGCATTAGGTGCAATAAATAAGCACAGGGTCAAACTTAAGAATTTGTTGACATGGAGCTTAAAACATCAATTTTTATGTATAGTATGATGTATGTGGTGTTTTATAGAGTCAAGAGGCCCAATACATTAAAACAAACTCTTACAACAGTACAATCTTTGTAATTTTTACAACTTAGTGTTGGCACTATGGGTTTAAAATATTAAACTGGTGTAAGAGTGTGTGCATATATAATTCTAACATTAATACTGAAATGGCAGAAATTTGGCTATACTACGAGGGTGAGTCAAATGGAAACCTTAAATATTTATTTAAATATTAATATATTTACTGTTCAGAAGTGGTACAAAGCTATATCACTTTTCAACATAATCTCCCCCACGCTCAATGCAAGTACTCCAGCACTTACAAAGTGCATAAATTCCTTTAGAAAAAAATGATTTGGGTAGTCCGCGCAACCACTCATGCACCGCGTGGCGTACCTCTTCATCAGAACGGAACTTCTTTCCTCCCATTGCTTCTTTGAGTGGTCCAAACATATGGAAATCACTTGGGGCAAGGTCTGGTGAGTATAGTGGATGAGGAAGACACTCAAAATGCAGGTCTGTGATTGTTGCAACAGTTGTACGGCCAGTGTGGGGCCTTGCATTGTCATGTTGTAAAAGGCCACCTGTTGACAGCAATCCACATTGCTTTGATTTGATTGCAGGACGAAGATGATTTTTTAGGAGATCTGTGTATGATGCACTGGTGACAGTGGTCTCTCTAGGCATGTAATGCTCCAAAATGATGCCTTTTTCATCCCAAAAGAGAGTCAGCATAACCTTCCCTGCTGATGGTTCTGTTCGAAACTTCTTTGGTTTTTGTGATGAGGAATGGCGCCATTCCTTGCTCGCTCTCTTCGTTTCCAGTTGGTGGAAGTGAACCCAGGTTTTGTCCCCAGTAACGATTCTTGCAAGGAAGCCATCACCTTCTCGTTCAAAGCGCCGAAGAAGATCTTCACAAGCATCAACACGTCATTCTCTCATTTCAGGAGTCAGCTGCCGTGGCACCCATCTTGCAGACACTTTGTGAAACTGGAGCACATCATGCACAATGTGGTGTGCTGAACCATGACTAATCTTTAAACATGCTGCAATGTCATTCAGTGTTTCTCGGTGGTTTTCCATCACTATGGCTTCTACTGCTACAGTGTTCTGTGCAGTCACAACTCGTTGTGCCTGACCTGGACGAGGAGCATCTTCCACTGAAGTAACACCATTGGTGAACTTCCTACTCCATTTGTAGACTTGCTGCTGTGACAAACATGCATCACCGTACTGAACCTTCATTCTTCGATAAATTTCAATAGGCTTCACACCTTCACTACTCAAAAACCGAATAACAGAACGCTGTTCTTCCCTGGCGCAAGTCTCAATTGGGGCAGCCATCTTTATACGGATACTGCGATGGTATTTGTGCATTTGCACTATGCTGCCACCTACAGGCCATTCTGTATGCTGCTTGTAGTACGCTTACCAACTTACAGGATAACGGCGCGAAGTTTCGATTTTTTTATTACAAATTTAAGGTTTTCATTTGACTCGCCCTCGTAAAAGTATATAATCATGAAAGACAAGCATCATTTTAAATGTGAGTGATTCAGCATGTAAGTGGAAGAAGCTGTCAAGGAAGTAAAAGAAAAATTTGAATTTGGCATAAGTATCCAGGGATCAGTATATTACACACAATAGTGAGTATCCTGAGAAACTACTGAATGGCAGACATAAAGTTCTAAAAGAAGAATTTGATACCAATAACAGCAAGATAGTTATAAAACAAAATCAGATGTGATGGGAGAAGTAAGCTACTACTGTTATTTAGAAAGTGAACTTAGAACTGAACGCAAAAGAAAGAATGATATAAAAAGTAAAACCTTCTTGAAAAACAGATATCTTTTAGTCTAAAAAAGTGACTTAGAACTCAGAAGTTTCTAATACTGTATGCATGGATCACAAAACTCAGAAATAAGAAGAATTGAAGCATCTGTTAAAATGCTAGAGAAGGATTGTGATAGTTAAATAGACAGATAAAGTACAAAACTAATATTTTTGGAAATGATGGGTAACAAAAGAAGTTGGTGGAAGAAATACACAAAAAGAAGAGACAGGATGGTGGGTTACATTTTAAGAAATACAGGAGTGGTTAATTTGGTAGTCAAGGTAACGGCTGAAGGAACATTCTGTAGAGAAGACAAAAATAAGCACATATAAAATTGGTTATACCTTATTTTGAAATAAAGGGTTAACAATAAATAGGCAGGACTAAATCAAACCCATCAACAGACTGGTGGTGGGGGGAATAGTATTGGTTATATCTCTCTCTAATTTGCTGTCACTTGTTATTATATATATGAATTACTTGAATCTTACATGGCTGATACTGGGAAGGTTTCTCATACTCGTAAAAGAACAGCAGATTACCAAAACAAAACACTTTGAAAAAACATACTGTGTAACCCGGAGATACTGGAGTACCTCGGAGTTTGCGATTGTTCACTGATGATGCAGCTATCTATAGGCAAGTAGGGTGCACTGACGATGCTTAGGAATTAAGAAGCGATCTCAATGTTATTTTGGAGTGGTGTTATGAATGGCAGCTTATACTAATTTGCAAAGAGTGCTAGGCAATAAACGTAACTAACAAAAAGAATCCATTTTTTTGCAAGTTCAAAGGGAATAGCTCAGTTATTGACATGGTTGGCCCCTTGAAGTGTTTGGGTATAACAGTACAAGGCCACACGAAATGGGAACTTCACATTACTTCAGATGCGGGTAAAGCTAATTGTAGATTGCAATTTGTAAGTGATACTTTGAAAAACTGTAATACTTATAGAAAGGTGACAGCATACAAAACACTAATGCGTCCACATTTGGATTATTGTTGTGATTGATACGTTAAAAAAAGTATAGAGAAGAGCAGCTTGATTTATGACTGCTTGCCACAATCCTTATAAAAGAATCAATAAATTGATACATAAATTCCGTTGTTGTTCTCTAGAATAGACAATGTATATTTCATTTGAACTTATTGACTAACAAGCAAGTATCATCTTTGATGTATGAGTGCGATGTAATACTCGTTCAGCAACCTGTTTGGGATGCAATGGAAGGAGAGATATGATTAGAGAAATAAGATGCCAGCATGCTATTGGAATTTGAATGGATAACGTAAAGCACACTAAACCATTCACAATATTTGTGAATTGAAGAGTATGGAATGATGGAGATGAAAATGATTTAAATAACTTATGATGGAGTTTCAGACTTTACAGCATACTAGGAATCTGACCACAATCTTACAGTTACAAAGTACCGACTGAAATTTGATAGAATAAAGAATCGACAAAGGCAAAATAAAATTGAACTGAGCAAACTGAATGAATCTTATGGTCCAAGAGCCAGTGAACGCCAGACCTATGTCATAGTATAAAGGCTGAAATTTTTTCTGCGCATCTACACTACAGTAGGTATAAATGTTTTGCTACTGTGGACCTAGAGTGGTGGTGGCTTTGACAGATAACCGGAAGCAAAGGTGTATAAAATTGATGCCTAGTTATGTCATAGTATAAAGTGTGATTTTTTAATATTTTCTATGGGATACCGTCAGACATCATGTCATTGATTGCCAGAAACTTTGTGTGATGGAACACCCCTGCCAGACACCTTCAAAGCTTAATAAAATGTAATTATACTTATGTCATAATATAAAATCTGAATTTTATATATGTTACTTGGGCAACTATTTAAAAGTGTTTCCTAAACAGCCAGACAGTTTCGATGGCTCTAACTCCCTCGAACCATTTGAAATAATACTCTTTGTCTTCCTGTATCCAACCATTATTTTCTGGCTGATATATGCTGTGATTTTTTTCAGTGAGCATTATTCCTAATAGTGGATATATTATTTGCTCGCAGAAATAGTTGTAATAGTTCACTTCTATAAGGTGGTAGATTGATAGCATCAAAAGTCTGCAATTTTTTGAGGTCAAAAGATTCACTGATATTTGAAACCGTATATGTGTCGATGAATAAATGGAGATGGGTAGCGTCAACATCAATAGGGTATTTGACTACTTCTTGAAAATGGTTTTAAATTGTTTACTGGTACACCTTATTCACCAAGTGAAGAGATTTTTTTGTCAAAAGTGCATTATTTTGCTTAAAATTTAAAGAATTTAAAAGCCTGCCAAAATGCTCATTTGCCGCCTGGTGCATTCAACGACAGTCGTGACGTCACAGGTCTGTAAACGCTGCTGCTGGGAATTGATCGTTTCCTACTACCCAAGTTTCTAACTATTTTTTATTGTTTGTTGCTGGTTATTTCTTGATATTAATGAAAGTTCAGTTTTGAATATAAAATCAAAAACAATTTGTAAAAGCCTACAGCGGAAAAATATTGAAAGTAGACGCCTTATTTTGGGGGTAGCTATAGAAACAACCACTGAGTTTTATTCTGTGGAGCTTAAAAATGCGAAAACTTCAATTTGATATTGTGACAAAGTCCCTTACGATTTTCTGTGAAGCTCATTTAAACCATAATTTCGTAGAGTTAAATGTAATACGTTGTTTAAGGCGAGAATTATTAGGGTTAGGGTCCTAAGGTTCGATACTCACTTCGGAACATGTTGAATTTGTTGTTTTTTTTGTCAATTTCTTTGGAAACTAGTTGCTTTTGGTTGCATCGCATAATCATATTTTCCCAAAAATCCACCAAAACATCAAAAAAAAAATCTTTTCTTTTTTCTGAAGGCTTCACAACTTTTTGTATAATAAGCGAATTACAACCATATGAAACAACCAAAGAAGATTCCAAAAAAGAAACTTGACTTTACTTGCATACCGAAAAAAAAGGTTAAAAAAAATTACTTCCACATTAAAAGTAAATACCGCCTAATAGACACAGTTATGTCAGGAAGGTAACTTGCAGTTGTATTGTCATGTAAAAATTCCAACAAAAAGGACACGAAGCGTTCTGGAACTGTTGCAATATTAGCATGAAATTTCTAAAAGTGATGTCACTTCTAAAATAAATTCCATTGTTCACCGCCATGCACCTGTATATATTGCATGATATTCTCTCTCAGGTAAGTTTTCATGTATGGTAGCAATTTGTATAAAACGCTTGCATAACGCTTAGCAACTATTATGAACTCTCTGAATAAAAACATGGTAGTGCAAAAAACAGCAAACAAAAATGGAAAAAATGCACACAAAAAATATCATCCCAACTAAGGTTCGAATGTAGGACATTCTGAATTCCATTACCACTCTTCGATCACGCAGCTACCCGGACACTACTTCTTAATTGCTTCTCTTTATGTTAATAGTAAACACTTCACAGTTTCTTCGTGCGAGAAGTGAAATGAGGTAGGCAAATGAATAAACAAACAAATTCAGTTTTATTGACAAAAAAATATGATTTATCTATAATATTTAATCTGCAATTAAGAAAAATGGTCCACAACATCCAATTGTGGTGTGGTGAGTGAGCGTTTAACGCTCTGGCCTCGCATCTAAATCTAGAAGGACAAAAGTCAGTTTTGATAATAGTCTATGCAGGCAAAATAGTTATTTATATTCAAAGTAGATAATCCATATTACTACGAACAAAGGTTTATTTTCCACGAATTCATGCCTAACAAATAGAAAAAATAGTTTCAGCAATGGGCTGCCTGTGATCCACCGATCAAATGCTCCAGTCGGCCGCGTCATCCCACTGAGCTTGGTCGATGATTACTCTGTGTTTCTGCGTGTTAGTAGTTACTATTACTGTCTACATTTGGTTTGCATTAACCTACCACTCTCCTTCTTTTACCCTCTCCCCTCTTAATTTCCAATTAAATTTATTGAAACCCACAATTTTCAGCCGATTATGATGAAACTCTGGTGAGTTGTTGAGTGCGCGTCTGCAAAGGATCCTCACATAAAAAATTTCCAAATAACCACCCTCTCTTCCCCTTCAAAATCCTTAATTTAATCAAACCCACAGATTTTATTAAATTTCTATGAAAAATCACACACTTTCAAACAAATAGAAAAATACTGCATGTATATATATAGTTCCAGAAAAAGCAACCCCTCTTCCCAATTTCTTCCCCTAATACTTATTAAAAAAAACCAAAGAACTTATCGGATTTCAATGGAAATTTGCACATGTATACTTTAAAACCAATATAAAAATGCAATGCAACCCCTCTTCCCCATTACAGCATCCTAATTTTTGCCAATGTTCTTGATACAAAACTACTGTTTCTATCTAAATTTGAAGGAACTTTGCACATGTATACTGTAAAACAAACAGAAAAATACTGTCTAAATTTGGTTTGTCTCAACCCAACAATCTCCTCTTCTACCACCTTCCATCTTAATTTTCTATGATCTTTATTGAATACCACAGTTTTTATCTGATTACGATGAAACTTTGATGTGTGGTTGAGTGCGTATCTCTGAAGGTTGCTGGAAAAAATTTAAAACATCCCACTCCCTCCTTCCCTTTATACCGTTTAAACAATAACTTGATCAGATCCACGTATTTTATCAATTTCAATAGAAATTTGCACATAAATACTTAAAAACAAATTATAAAATAGTGCCTAAATATGGTTTCACGTAACGCAGACACCTCTTCCCCTCACATTCTCCTAATTTAACCAAACCCACAGATTTTACCCGTTTTCGATGGAACCTTGGAAATGTATACTTTAAAACAAACAGAAAAATACTGTATGTATATGCTTAGTTTGTCAAATATTTAAGTCTAGCAATAGAAAAGCATTGCCGGGTTAGCTAGTATAATATGTAAAAATCAAAGTTTGTCCGTTTGTCCTCTATGCGCTCCTAAGTCGTTCGTCCGATTATGATGAAACTTTGGTGAGTTAATCTAGGAAATAAAATTTCTGAAAGACCACCCCCTCTTCCCCATAACACCCCATTATTTTTAAAATACTACCGATTTTATCCGACCCATTTATATTTATACAAACCCACACTTTTTATCAGATTTTCAAGGAACTTTGCACTCATATACTATTAAAAAAAATTAGAAAAACACTGCAGACATTAGTTTTACAAGAACCCAATTCCTCTCACCTCTACCCCAAAACCACCCCCTCGATCCCCCTAGCACCTCATAATTTAAAAAACACACAGATTTTAACCGATTTTGATGAAATTTCGCAACAGATTTACTTTAAAACAAACAGAAAAATACTGTCATACATATGGTTTCCAAAAATGTAAACCCTCTTCCCTCTTACATCCCTTTAATTTCTGCGAATGTAGCTCATATAAAGCTACTATCATATCCTGATTTTGAAGGAACTTTGCATACATATACTTTAAAACAAACAGAAAAATAATGTCTTTGCCAAGTCCAACCCTCTCCCCTTTTACCACCTTCCCTCTTATTTTCCAATGATATTTATTGAGACCCACAATTTTTATCCGATTCCAGTGAAACCTTTGTGACATGTTGAGTGCGCATCGGAGAAGGTTCCTAAGAAATATAAATTCAGAAAAACCACCCCCTCCAGCACCTTACAACCCTTAATTTAAACATACCCAGAGATTTAATCATATTTTGACCTAATTTGCACACATATAATTTAAAACAAATTGAAAAGTACTGCCTATATTTAGTTTCCAAAAACTCATCCCCTTCACATCCCCCTAATTTAGATAAACCCACATATTTTAACCGATTTTGATGGAAATTTGCACAAGGTATACTATAACATATACAGAAAAATACTGCCTAAATATGGTTTCAAAAATACACACCCTCTTTCCCTTTACATCCCCTTAATTTTTGACAGTGTTACTGAACTCACCAAAAACGTTGCATATCCAAGACCACTGCAATAAACTAGAAATTGAATGAAATAGTAATTCAAATTTACACTTAAATATCTAATTTTTACTAGATACAAACTTTCAAATGTATTCATTTAATCAATATGTGAACTCAAGTCAAATAATAGCAAAGCATTTCTGGGGTGTGATTACGGTGTAACTTTTGTGAGTTGTCGAGTGCGCATCCGGGATGGTTCCTAAGAAATAATATTACTATAAAACCACCCCCTATTCCCCATAATTTAAACAAACTAACAGATTTTATCTGATTTCTATGGAAATTTGCACATGTATACTGTAAAACAACCAGAAAAATACTGCCTATATATGGTTTCCAAAAATGCATCCCCTGTCCCCCTTCCCATCACTTAATTTTTACACAAACCCACACTTTTTATTCGATATAGATGGGACTTTCTACCCATATACTATTAAAAAAAAAACAGAAAAATACTTTAGACATTAGTTTTACAAAAACACAATCCCTTTCCCCTTTTCCACCCCAGAACTAACCCCTCTTTCCCACTACAAACCATAGTTAAAAAAAAAAAAAAAAAAAAAAAAAAAAAAAAAAAAAAAAAAAAAAAACAGATTTTTTCCGATTTTGACGGAAATTTGGATACACATACTTTAAAACAAAAAAAACAAAAAAAAAAAACAAAAAAAAACAAAAAAAAAGACTACATATGCTTTCCAAAAACACAACCCCTCTTCCCCATGCCACTCCTTAATTTTTTACTGAAACCAACACTTTTTAACTGATTTCGATGGAACATTGCACATGCATATTTTAAAGCAAAGAGAAAAATGCTGTCTATCTTTGGTTTAGAAAACCCACCAACTTTTACTATCAACCTAATTAAGAAAAATTTACACTTGAAACCATTCAGTTTTTTGGAATTATCTCGAAAACGCCAGGGAAATTAGACACAGTGAGATAGCAACGTTATTTAAGTACATATTATTTCCTGTCAAACGGCACAGGATAGATTACGATTGGACAATTGCTGACCGAAAAAATTGAAATTGAATTTTCAAAATTATTTTAAAGTTTTTGTGACAACACACAAATCTACAGTTTTTATTTGATGTTGAAGGAAGTTTGCAATCATATGCTTTAAAATAAGTGAAAATGGCATTTATATTCAGTTTAAAAAAACTATACCCGTTCTCCTGTTACACCCCTCTTAAGACTGATTAACACAAGCGATTTTTCTCTGTTTAGGGTATATCTCCAAAACAAACTCAGTTTATTTTTTTATTTTTATATATATATATTTATTTTATTTTGTATACTTGTATATGCTGAATGGAATCACCAAAGACCATTTTGATAAACATGAAATTGAATGAAACAGTTATTAAAATTTATACATAAATATCTAATTTTTCCTAAATACAAACTTTCAAATGTAGTCATTAAATCTATATTCGTTCTCAAGTCTAGCAATAGCGTAGCATTGCAGGGTCAGCTAGTATACAGTATATAAAAATAAATGCGTTTTTTTTCCAACACATTCCACTTTTCAGCCACCACTACCAAGCACAGATCACTGGTGTTTGTGTGCGGAAGTAGCATGGAGTTTCCAGTCATGCACAACATTGGCCGAAAGCCGATAGCTGTGGGGATATGGGAGAAATGATGGTTAAAAGTGGTCGATGCAGGGCATTTTCATATTTTGACCAAAGACTTGAGTATCTGCATACTTCTCTTTCCTGCAAACAACTACATAGGATAGAAATTTGATGTTTGTGTGTGGTAATAACATCAAATCTCCCATCGTGCACTATGGTGGTTAAATGTCAGTAGCTATGGGGGTGTGGGAGACATTGGGGTTGAAACTGGTCAACCTGCGCCACTTTCATATTTCTACCAATGACGTATGTGTCATGGTGTATCATTTTTCAGCCAAAATTATCCAGCGCAGATCACTGGTGTTTGTGTGCGGTAGTAGCACAGAGTGTTCCGTTGATCATTACGATGGCCGAATTTTGGTAACTGTGGGAGTGGGGGAGATATGGTGGTTGAAAGTGGCCAATCAAGGATATTTTCGTATTTCGACCAAAGACATATATCTCCATATATGTCAGTTTGCTCCCACAAGTACATAGCGTAGATTATTGGTGTTTGTGTATGCTGGCAGTATCATGTCTCCTATCATACACTATGGTGGTTAGATGTCAATAGCTATGGGGGTGTGGGAGAAATGGTTGTTGAAATTGGTCGACATGCAGCACTTTAAGTTTTCTACCAAAGACATATGTGTCATGGTGTATCACTTTACAGCCAAAACTATTCAGCGCAGATCTCTGGTGTTTGTGTGTAGTAGTAGCACAGAGTCTTCTGTTGATCATAACCATTGGCCGAATTTCGGTAACTGTGGGAGTCTGGGAGATATGATGGTTCAAAGTGGCCAATCAAGAATATTTTCGTATTTCGACCAAAGACATATATCTCCGTATATGTCACTTTGCTGCCACAACTACATAGCATACAACATTGGTGTTTGTGTGAGGAAGAAGCATTGTGTATTCCATGGTGCACTATGGCGCTATGGTGGTTAGTTGTTGGTAGCTGTGGGGGTGTGTGAGATATTGGGTTGAAATTGTTCTACCTGTGTCTCTTTCATATTTATACCAAAGACGCAAAATGCAAAAATCAAGACTACTTTTAACTGGGTCAAGTATTATGAGAGGATCCAGCAAAATCGCTGCTCTGTTATCAGCTAGAAGCCACTTCACTTTAGAAGACTAACCACAATGCTATTACTAACATTTGGAAAGTACTTGTGTGATTGGTAATAAAAACTTATGGTTACAAACCACATCTGTCTGTGCCATCATTTTACTTACTTTTGCTAAAATTTCTGATTGCATATAAGATTTCAGGTTGTACATTTAATGGCCACATTTTAAAACAACTGCAAAACATATTTGAAATTATGGATCTGTGTATTAATGTTACCATTTATTTCTGTTGCTTTTATATAAAATACCATATTTGCTAATGACACATCTGGAAGCTAAAATATAGATGGGAGAAGAAATATCAGGCTTACCAATGATGACAGAATGGGCATATATACGTTAAAGCAATACAAACACACATAAATTTTAGAGGCAAACCCACTGTCAACAAAAATTCACAGCTTCTACATAGTAGGCATCCCATTCTTCTGCTGGCAAGGAATTTATAATCCAAAATTGCAATTCTTTATGTTAGTTCTTATTTATCTGCATCCCTGGACCATTTGTTGTCATCTTTAGTATATAACAGTTCCTTCTGCAATTCTTATATACATTTTAATCTAATATTACATATTATAATAACATAACTTTATGACATCGTGCAATGTCGTCACACTTTACACCATTATTCTTGGTAATGTGTGTTATTTAATAACATTTCCAAGCATCCGCAAATAAATTAAGTGACAGAACACTGAAATAAAAGTATGTATTGTATTAAAATTGACATCTCAATCATTAGATGCTTATATTTACATTATATTATTTTGATATATAGAAGTATTCCTTAAATTCTTTGTCCATAGATACGTAAGATAAAAGCTTTGTATTTTGAGCATCAATGTGGTGAAAGTTTTGGTTAGATTGCTACTTAGCATGAATCAGAATATTGCAGGCATTTGATGTTGTGGCAGAGGGCATGGTTAATTTTTTTTTTTCAAAATAATTTAAACTATTATTGAAATTATTAATTCATTTGAACGGAAATAGTTGCTATACTACACTTAAAACAAATATTACATGGCATAATATAAGTTTAAAAGATTTATTTTAATTTCCTTTGTTTTCACTGTGTAATATTACTGAGCCTATTATTTTAGCAACTAAGTCAGCCATTCAAACATTTTAATATCAGTCTGAATCACAGATAACAAAGAAATGTGTAATAACCCTTGAAAATTTTTGATCAAATTTATATCGTGATGTATTATTGCACCTAAAATGCAATACAGTTCATCTATTAATATGCGTGAGATTGAAGTATTGTTATTCTGGCGGCAAGTTTATTATAGTACATGGTTTGGTTGGAATGCAACCTGAAGGTGGATAGGAATAGAAACCTTTTGCTACAGCGCAAGGCATGAAGAATTACATTGGATTTTATTTTATAAAAATACTCTAATTGACAGTATTGAAAACATATTACAAATTGTAGTCATTCAGTTAATGTTTAAGAAAGCTATTTTTGTTAAATTTGGAAAGAAATGTGGATAATTTTTAAATTAAAAAAAATGAAATGAAAATGATATTTTTTCTTACCTCTGGTCATGTGACGAAAACGCTTTAGGATTGGTGGCAGCTTTAGTGATGTTACGTGCCTGTAAATGCTGCCGCTACAAATGGAGTGTTTCCTATTATCCAAATTTTCAACCATTTGTATTGTTTGTTGCTGGGTATTTCGTGTTTGTAATGAGATTTCAGGTTGAATACAAAATGGAGAACAATTTGTAGAATCATACAGTGGTAAAATAATGAAATTAGATGCCTTATTTGTCGGGCTAACTAGATTAACAGAAACTGACTTAGAATGACTTTATGGATAGATGTTTTTTTTCCCCCAGCGAATCAGAATTTATTGTTCCACTTTATCACATCTCATCGCATCCTATGTAGATATCCATGATGCTTAAGTGTTCACTATTAACATGAAGATTATTAACGATGCCATGGAGTATGGGGAGCTGTGAGGTTAAAGAGCTCCACATTCCCATTACAACCATTTGGACATCCATGTTCAAATCATGATTGGGATAATTATTTGCCAAGTGTAGGTTTTGTTTTGTTTCTGTTTGTTGCTTTACAGATTCATGTTTTTATTCCAATAATTCAGAAAAGGTCATACAAATGTTTGAAACATAAATTGCTGCATACAAAAAAAAACTTTTATGAAAAGATAGTCTTTCTCATTAAATTTTCAAACATACCGAGAAACACATTATCATGGTAAAAAATGTAAGTACCCGGCAGTGAATAATAGATTTTTTTTTTAACAATAACATCACTTTAAATTTCATGCGAATCTCACAAAAGTTCTGGAAACTTTGAATCCACACTGTTGATATTTTTATGAGGATGGTACAACTGCATATTGCTGTTCTGACATAAATGTGTCTATTTAGGCGGTATTTACTTTTAATGCGCAAGTAATGTTTTCAATACAAAAAACAAAAAAAAACTTATTGGTGTGAAATAACATCCATTTTCAGTTTTGAAGTCTTTTTCGGTTCTGTTTTAAATTTATATAATATGCTTACTATCCAAAAATTTGTGAAACCTTCAGGGGGGAAAAAAAACAATGTTTTGGTGGAATTTCGAAAAAAATATGCGATGATACCAAAAACAACTAGTATCCAAAGAAAATACCCACAAAAAACAAATAAAACATATTCTGAAATGAGATCGAACCTAAGGACCATAATCTTACTGATATTCGCCTTCAAAAATGCACTGCATTTAACTCAACAAAATTATATTGTAAATCTTAACAGAAAATGATAAGTGACTTAGTCACAGAATCTTCTTCGAGCAAGTTGAAGTGACTTTTATTCATATTTTAGCCATTGTGGCCAACACTTCCATTTTTTGGGGGATTTTTTATTGCTAAGGTGGTAGATTGGTATATTACACACTATCTAGAAACCATATTTCCAACAGCTTGTACACAAATTCAGATACACGAACCAGATGTTAGTTATGTAGAGCGAGCGCTTGCGGGCTCATGACGTCACAAGTGACGATGGCCCGTGCCAGGTAGCAAAGGAGCGTTTTGGTGGGCTTTTAAATACTTTAAAATTTAACATTGAATTTTACGTAAAATAAGAACTTTCATCAAAAAAATAAATAGTCCCCGTTAAATAACATTTATCAATAAACTATTTAAAACCATTTGCAAAAAATAGTCAAATAGCCTATTATATTTAGTTAAGTAATTTCTAACACATGAATTGTCAGAACGCTGAAAGAAAAGTATGTTTTTCGTTTAAATTGGCATATTAATTATCAGGTTTCTTTTGTTTACTCAATGGTTTGAATGAAAGAAGTTCCAAATTGATCACGAAATATGTGGCCTAAACTACAATTAAATATTATGTGGCATAGTGTAAATTGTTAAGATTTATTTGTAGCATCCTTCATTTTAACTAGGATCATTATTTCAGCCAATGTAAGCTGTCTCAGCCGTTAAAATAGCGATCTTCATCACAGGTATTAAGAAAGAAAAAAGAACCTGTGAAGATTTGGGATCAAGTTTATAATGCAATACATGATGACACTGTGATACAGGAAATGTATTAATTCATGCGTGATTGTGGTTAGCTTGAAATGCAACCTGGACCAAGTGTTTTTGCTACAACACAAGGGACGATAAATTACAATGAGCTTAATTTTACAACAATTCCATTTATTTAAGCAACTGCAGAGAAAGAAATAACCATAACACTCCATTAAACCAGACATTTTTGATGGGCTTTGGGGCTATCTTCTGCTGCATTTCATACGTAGGAATAATTCTGACAGGACTAAATTCAAGAAATTATCGTTTAGTTACTTAAAAAGGAGAAGAAGGAAATTTTTACTTCATATCTCAAATACACATGCAGTATGCCTTTGAACTGATGCAGGAACTATAGTAAAAATCCCATTAATAGAGTATTCATATGAATCTCTGTAAAGAGAACATCTTTTGCAATTCCTTACCTGTCAACATGCTGAATTACAACGTCCAACAAGCGGTGAAGTCGAACTCGCAGAGCTGCCATCTGTGAGGAGTCACTACCGTCTGTTCGACGACGCTTTGCCCTCGTACCTACAGCGTCATCTTCCTCACTGTAGTTACATCCTCGCTTGCGGCCTTTCTTGCGCCCTGAATGCCATTCTTGTCCTGATGTGCCAGAGACACCCTCCCTTGCTCTTCCTCATCCCCCTCTACAGCCTATTGGAAGAATGCAACAGGTGTGTTTTACAATGCATCTATTAGATTATACTAAGTACGTTTTCAACACACTCAACATTTCATTACTCCATAAACACCTTACAGATTAGTGAACCACCTTCTATTACCTATAGGCTAAGACTATTTTTACCTAATCTGTAGCAGTCATTGATCTTTAACACCTACAAATACATATATGGAAAGGAAAGATAAATTATTCTCAGCACTCAATTATGGGCATATAAACAAAGAAAAAGTCAGCTTATTCTGTACACTTATAGGATAATACTGGTCCTGTAAGGTTACTTAACGGAGGGGAAATTGCTTATTGAAGGCATCAAAAATAAATATCCTAGCATATCGTGATGCAGAGACTTAAACTCCAGCTGAATAAGCTTTGGAGAACAAAGTATTTTTTTCTGGGTAGAGGCTTGAATGAAAGATTACAGAACCAAAGAATAAAGTTGAAATAAGAGTGGTACAGCAAATAAATTCTAAACAAAATTCTGAGAAGCGCCGTGGCTGGTGTAGTAAGATAATCTTTGATGTGTCAAGACCTACGATAGGACAAAAGAGGTAGTGTAAGAGAAAGGTCGATTGTGACTGGCAAGTTTACAGCAGAAAGGAAGCTGTTCATATTTGTTTCCTCAGTAATATAAGAATATTCAAGATGTCTGGGTAGAAAAGTGGTTCGTTCTGGTATAGATCGGGATCAGTGGCCCTAGATCGTGATCAGTGGCAATGAAGTAGAGAATAAACTTTTCTCTGAAGATCTGAAGCGGCGTGACGATGACTCATGTGCGATGGCAGGCCAAGTCTCTTATGGCTTTGGTAACATACTCTACGAATTAACTGCAATAACCTTCGTGGTTCAAAAAGTAACCCAAAGCCATTGTGTATTTAATGACCTTGATTGTTAACGTT
>JARYHS010013631.1:195527972-195617972 GCA_031002005.1 Vandiemenella viatica
GTGATACAGGAAATGTATTAATTCATGCGTGATTGTGGTTAGCTTGAAATGCAACCTGGACCAAGTGTTTTTGCTACAACACAAGGGACGATAAATTACAATGAGCTTAATTTTACAACAATTCCATTTATTTAAGCAACTGCAGAGAAAGAAATAACCATAACACTCCATTAAACCAGACATTTTTGATGGGCTTTGGGGCTATCTTCTGCTGCATTTCATACGTAGGAATAATTCTGACAGGACTAAATTCAAGAAATTATCGTTTAGTTACTTAAAAAGGAGAAGAAGGAAATTTTTACTTCATATCTCAAATACACATGCAGTATGCCTTTGAACTGATGCAGGAACTATAGTAAAAATCCCATTAATAGAGTATTCATATGAATCTCTGTAAAGAGAACATCTTTTGCAATTCCTTACCTGTCAACATGCTGAATTACAACGTCCAACAAGCGGTGAAGTCGAACTCGCAGAGCTGCCATCTGTGAGGAGTCACTACCGTCTGTTCGACGACGCTTTGCCCTCGTACCTACAGCGTCATCTTCCTCACTGTAGTTACATCCTCGCTTGCGGCCTTTCTTGCGCCCTGAATGCCATTCTTGTCCTGATGTGCCAGAGACACCCTCCACTTGCTCTTCCTCATCCCCCTCTACAGCCTATTGGAAGAATGCAACAGGTGTGTTTTACAATGCATCTATTAGATTATACTAAGTACGTTTTCAACACACTCAACATTTCATTACTCCATAAACACCTTACAGATTAGTGAACCACCTTCTATTACCTATAGGCTAAGACTATTTTTACCTAATCTGTAGCAGTCATTGATCTTTAACACCTACAAATACATATATGGAAAGGAAGATAAATTATTCTCAGCACTCAATTATGGGCATATAAACAAAGAAAAAGTCAGCTTATTCTGTACACTTATAGGATAATACTGGTCCTGTAAGGTTACTTAACGGAGGGGAAATTGCTTATTGAAGGCATCAAAAATAAATATCCTAGCATATCGTGATGCAGAGACTTAAACTCCAGCTGAATAAGCTTTGGAGAACAAAGTATTTTTTTCTGGGTAGAGGCTTGAATGAAAGATTACAGAACCAAAGAATAAAGTTGAAATAAGAGTGGTACAGCAAATAAATTCTAAACAAAATTCTGAGAAGCGCCGTGGCTGGTGTAGTAAGATAATCTTTGATGTGTCAAGACCTACGATAGGACAAAAGAGGTAGTGTAAGAGAAAGGTCGATTGTGACTGGCAAGTTTACAGCAGAAAGGAAGCTGTTCATATTTGTTTCCTCAGTAATATAAGAATATTCAAGATGTCTGGGTAGAAAAGTGGTTCGTTCTGGTATAGATCGGGATCAGTGGCCCTAGATCGTGATCAGTGGCAATGAAGTAGAGAATAAACTTTTCTCTGAAGATCTGAAGCGGCGTGACGATGACTCATGTGCGATGGCAGGCCAAGTCTCTTATGGCTTTGGTAACATACTCTACGAATTAACTGCAATAACCTTCGTGGTTCAAAAAGTAACCCAAAGCCATTGTGTATTTAATGACCTTGATTGTTAACGTTGTGAAACCTTTTCCCTAGACATAGGGATGGCGACCTTCTAAGCTTCTTTACAAAAATTTCAATCCAGAGTATTCAGTAATGATAAACTAACTTTACACAGTCAACAATAAGGAATTTATCAAAGTTCACAGAACAGTAATGAAGATTTAAAGTTTGTGAAGGTTGCTCAATATCTGTCACTTCCTATATTATAACTCCAAACAATATAATAAACTCAGTTGGGCAGGATGCATTAGAGAGGTGACATGAAAAGTTTTTAAGTCCTGAATCTATTGGAGAAGGTGATGTGGAGTGGTACCAGAAGTGTAAGGGAACTGGACCATAAAACTTCAGTCTGGCCGTTACAGGAGTATGGTGGAATAAATTGGGACCCACTGATTAAAGGATTTCTGTAGTTAATGTTATTTGGGAATCCACTTTTTTAGATTAGTATAAAGCTTTTTACGTAAATTGCAAACACTACTTTTCAGAAATAAAAGCAAAAACCTTCTTTCATATTCAAGTTTACGTTTAGTTTAAAAGCCATAAAACCGATGCACTTGACAAATAATAGTTTGGAAGCAGGAAATATATATATCTGAACAATAAATTTTTTAAAAAAATGGTAGGTATTGTTGTTAAGTTTGCATAAAGATGTTTTCATTTGCATACATAAAATAGTATAACATCTCAAACATTACACCATAATTTCGTTTGTAATATATGCGCCATAAAAAATGTGAAAAATCAAAGCTTGGAAAAAAAACGTAAAATGCAATGAGTATACCAGCACGAAAGTCGATTCACTTAAAGTGCAAAATGGTCGTGCCCGAAATGTTGTATTTATGAAAATGTTAAGGATTCCATTCTCTCTCGGTTTAATTTATTTCCTGCGTGTCTTTTTTTTTTTTGCTACTATACAGTCTCTGTAATAATTCAACTTATTTTTGCCAAAATTTAAAACTTAACTAACCCTTTTTCATTTTTTGTTCAAAATTTTTGTATAAATCAGTACAAATAGTAGACTATGATTCACAAAACAGTGCTTTTTACTTACTGTTCAATTTCTACAACTATCTAATAAATCCTTCACTTAAAACGAATGTATTAAATGGACTAATGTAGAAATTTATTGTTTCATGAAGCAATACTGGAAGTCGTTTACAACACGATACACCTCATTTACACGGAGCTTATGAAAGCTGCTTATTTATTACAAATAATAACTAAATTCCTTCTGCCTTATGCTGTAACAAAAACATTCTGGTCCAGGAAGCATTTCAACTTAACCACTATCACTGCTAATATTGCCGCTATAAAATCAAACAATACGAACACAACTCAACACATTAAATGCATTGGAACTGCATTTTGAGTAGTAACAAAATTTTATATATCAAGATTCCTTAATAGTGTAGCATAAATTACCATCATATTTAATTTCATTATACACCTTACTAAATCACGTGCAGTAACAGTCACTTTATCGCAATTTAAATTTGACCTGGAATATTAATGAAAGTTGTAGAGAATTATGGACTTTCTGTTGTACACTGTAAGTTACAAGCATTTTAGTATAATTTTTTTAAATTTCGTTACTGCAATAATTGTCATAATGCTGACAACATTGTTCAGGCAGCTGAACGTTTCAGATGTATTCAGTATTTAATTTACAGTGCCACATTTTTAGCATCAATATTCGTGTTCATTTAGTATCGTGATTTGAAATAATAAGTCAAGTTTATTTCACCATTCATGATGTTACTAACTTGCAATATAGTGAATGTATTAATGCACGAGTGATAGAAGCTTTGATTTTCTAGTGGTATTATTAGTGGAGTTTGTGACTTGGTTCAAATGCAGCCTTGGCCAAAATGAGAACTGAAAGATTATTAGTTATTTAAGTTTCTTTCACAAGCACCATTTTAGTGACGTAATGTATCGCTTTATAATGATATTGTATGAAAAGATCGGTATACATGCAGAATAGGTGTGATTGGAAGGTTGTGATTTCACAGGGTGTAGTTCCTACCTGCCGCCCTAAGACAGCGCAACCAGGAAAAGATAGTTGTAAGAGCCCGCGCATTTGAAATACAGATTCAAGACGCAACTCATACACGGTTAATAAAATCACCACATTTTAAATTTCCAAGTTTTATTTGTATCACAAGTGTACTTTAATGATTTACGATATATTTCAGTAAATTTAAAATGCCATATGTACCGAATGTAATTTTCACACTTATTCTGTAGTAGCGCCATGCAGACCTGACTCGTACACGGTCAATAAAATCACCACCTTTTACATTTCCAAGTGGAAACTTGTTTTATTCTTATCACAAGTGTACTTTAATGATATACAATGTATTTTAGTAAATTTAAACAGCCAAATATACAGTCTGTAATTTTCGCACATATTTTGTAAATTCTGCATCTGCTCTGGCAACACTGGAATAGTCAGTATAAGATCTACCCTTTAAATTCGTACTTGGAACGTAGTTTCATTTAAAGATTTCCATTAGTTATACACGTGTATTCCTTGATGACAATATTTATTTATTTATTTACTTGTGGCTTTACGCCTCGTTGACATCCAGGTTATTAGATTCGGAATTGGATTGGGGATAAGGAATGGGAAGTAATTCATCCATGTCCTTTTGAAGGAAGCATTCTGGCATTCTCCTTGCAGTAATTTGGGTAAACCATTTAGTTCCCAAATGCGAGGTCATAGCGCTAACCACTCACCCACTATACTCGGGTTGTTACGAAAAACCAGCAACATTTGTTAAAATAGTTGGATTCTAAGAATTAAAATTCCTACAGTTGGTAATTAGCAGATGGCAGAAGTAGCCGGTTGGATGCGCCTACCAATCCCCGTCGGGTAATCGAAATTTTGGTTCTCTATGGTTTCCCCAAATCACGCTATTACTGGAATGGTTCCTTTGAAGGGATATTGGATGATTTTGTCCGTTCCTGTTTGTTGACGAAGTGTAAAGTTGTAAGGATAATAATAATAATAATAGAAACGAAAAAAGGTATAAATTGAAATGGATGCTTGGGACAACTTTATATTGTTTTCTCCATGTCTAAAATTACGTGGTGTTCCCCTTTTTCGACATTATGACTCCAATTTCCTTTTTGTGATGGACGTGTTGGCTCTGAAAAGAGCCGTTTGGCAGTACATCATGGCAGTGGTAGGTGAATTAGTTGTTGATCGGTAGATATTGAATCGGAACCAGTTATCTTCAGAGTAAACAGACAGCGGCTAGCAGAGGTATAATTAATTCGGCAACATTGGGTATAATTCCCAAACACAAGATAACAATCCTGTAAAGTGGTCCTACTTTTCAAAATGGTTTCTCCAAAGAAACTCGTTGAGGTGGATATGAAAAAGGTGCCTAGATGTTCCATGTTGCACTTTCAACTTACTTTTTGCTCTTGCCCACAAATTTTCTATATTTTGCGTATGGATATTAGGGTCATTGGGGTTGACAAAGTTTTGCTGGTGTACAACTATGCCATGACCATAAATACCGTCATCAGTTGTTGACAAAATACGGTAAGAAGCAAATGCATCTGTCATTATAATGGAGCCTGGAAGGATGTACTGACGAATTAATACAGTCAGTGTGATCTTTTTCTTGTCGGGTACATCCACGAGGAAACATTTGCCAGACCCTCTTACAATACCACAAAATACCCAATGTCCTTCTGTATATCTACCTCGGTTGTATTTAGCATTACCGAATCTTGATTCGTCTATTTCGACAGTAATTGGCTCTCCATTCTCATCCATTCCACCTATTTCAATGGGATTAGCTTCCAGCCACTTAGTTCAAATTTCACATAAGAAGTTACATCAGTCTACTTGAGTATGCGTTGTAGAGACGCCTAACTTCGCTTCCTTCACTATCTATTCCTGGGACATATCTTCAGCCCAACAGTAGATCAGTATTAATATCTGAAATAAACTTAATTTGCTTTTCTCAAAGAGGGACCCTACGCAGATAGTCCTTCTTGCATTACACCTTTTGAATGCCCACATGTAGCAATCGATTCCCTTCTTATTGTACAATGTGGTGGGAACATTGCAAACTTGACAGGTGAACGAGTTTCTAATTAATTTTCGCCTGGCCAGCCACCTGAATATACCTAAATCTTCCCTGCTAACACCAAGGACGATGTCAGTAATATTCCATCTTTCCTGATAACTGATTTCGATTCAATATCTCATCGTCCCTGACAAAACAAGTACTATTTCCTCGACGACCACGACAAGCCAAGATAGCAAAAGAGAATTATTCCAAACAAGAGAGCACGACCACCACACTGGATGCTTGCTGCAAGAATAAAAGTTCAGCTGCAAAGCTCCACTCTTATATAATGACACCCCCCCCCCCCCACCCTTGTAATGCGACCGTTAACAAATACTGTGTACCTCATACTGTATTTTTCTACTTACTTTTTACACACCAATAGGAATTAGATTATAAGTAAATGTATGATAATTAATTATTTAATATTCGCGTGTTGGAATGTTATCTCACCTCAATGGATACAGATTTTCTTTAAACCATGTCAATAATCGTTTATGAGAAATTTGCATCAGTAAATGCTAAATTATTTGATGTCACATCCCCACTTCTCACTCCAAGTAGAATCTCTTACATCACTAGGGTTTGTGACATTGCCAGTTAGTGGCGATGCTTTATCCTTTTTTGCTCTGATATGATTAATATAAAATGTTAAATCGTTATGTAACCAAATCTTGCTCCTTTTGCGTACCCCTACGTAAATTGTAAGTAATGTAATCTAATCCACATTATTTTATTAAATAAACTTTTTGAGAGAGTAATGGCAAGTAGTTCACTCGGAGTGTAAACGTTTCTCGACCAGAAAACATTTAATTTATTAAATCATTTCTGCTATCAGCATAATGTGTAATAGCCAGGTAGTGATATACTTCGTGAAAAGTTGATAATACACAGAGAAGTGCAACTGGATCATCACTCAGTTCAGGGCTCAACACACTTAAGACCTCGACAGATAACTCGGTTTTGTTAAATCAGCTGGTAGTCTCAAGCTGCAAGAATCAATGATTCGGAGACATCCTGATCCGGCAGCGGACTTGGCTCTGCGGACCGTAAGGCCGCACTAAGTTCAATCACATGACATCTATGAAATGAATATTTGGATGCTATGCATTATGATATTAAAGCTCCTTCCATAAAATAAAATTAATATATTGTAAAATAACTACAAAACTAAGACGTTTGCTTATTTGTCTCACAGCTTTCTATTGTTTGACTGTTGTTTAGTTTTATGTACTGGGTGTTTAAATATCGTGATAGTACTATATTCTGGACATATTTCAAGCTGCCATGTAAAGCTATTTTCGACTCACTAAATTCTTTTGTAAAATCTATATACGTCTATAGTGATAAATATAAAAAATTAACATACACAATGTGTTTTTATAAACATTTAAAATCTCGGTTTTGGTCAACCAAACATATAATGTACAAATTGGAAAATTCCGGGAAATTTTGTCAAGGTGCTTGTAAGCTGTGTACAGTTAGAACTTCCAGGTACTGATAGGTTTGTCAAGGTGTTTGTAAGCTGTGTACAGTTAGAACTTCCAGGTACTGATAGGTTTGTCAAGGTGCTTGTAAGCTGTGTACAGTTAGAACTTACAGGTACTGATAGGTTTGTCAAGGTGCTTGTAAGCTGTGTACAGTTAGAACTTACAGGTACTGATAGGTTTGTCCCAATGTGTTACTGAGATCAAAAGAAGCGCAGTTGGCAGAACAATACATTCCGCGTTATGGATAGCAGAACACGTGAGCACAGGAAAAATACACGCAGATCTTTCGCGTCCAACCCCATGATATGCCATCAACAAAGAAATCATTTTTACTCCAAGATTAATTCCCAATAACATTGGAATACAATTCAATTATAAAAATTCTGCTTTGTTACTTGACATATAATAATCGATGTAAGGGTACCGAAGAGGAGCAAGATTTGGTGACATGATGATTTAACATTCTCTATTGATCATATCAGGGACAAAAAGGTAAAGCATCACCTGCAAACTCTCTTTAGAGTGAGAAGTGGTGATGTGACATGATCTATTCTAGCATATGTCTCAAAAATGATTATTGAAAAGGTTTTAAAAAAGTGTAGTTCCATTCAGGTGATAAGCATTTCCACAAGAGAATATCTATATATATAAAAGAAAGTCGTGTTAATTACGCTATTTATAATTCAAGAACGGTTGTACCAATTTGGCTGAAAATTGGTACGGATGTAGCTTAGAACCTGGAGATGGAGATAGTATACTTTTTATCCCATTCGACCGCGTTCCCGTGTGATGTGACTTAAAACGTCAAAGAGAATACAAGTCACTATAAAACATGGTAAAACAAAAATGCATCTGACCTATTTAAAATCATTTATTTTCACCTCTTTATAATTATGCTAAAAATTTACATACGAAATATTAAATCTACTGTTTTAATTTCAGGTAAAGAAACTACAAAGAATGTTAGCTCGATGAATTATCACGCATATCGTTTGATGATTCGTCAAAACGCTGACAACTATTTGCTGCGGTTTCGTCAATTGTTTCAGCAGTATTGCAACGTCAAAATAGAAATGGAGTGTTTAACTTTCATTAGGTTGAACCAAGCCAAACTGCGTTCTGAGGAGTATAACCATTTACTTGATGCAATTCGTATTGAAGGAAATGCAGCTAATATTGGTCGATTAACTATTCTGCCGGCAACATACATAGGTAGTCCACGTCATATGCAAGATGCAATGACATATGTTCCTCATTATGGTCGGCCAGATCTATTTATTACTTTTACCTGTAATCCAAAATGGGCAGAAATTTTTCAATTGCTGCATCCCGGACAAACATCAAGTGATCGACACGACATCACAGCACGTGTATTCAGGCAAAAAATGTGGATCCTGATGAACTACATTGTTAAACAACGCATCTTTGGAGATACTCGATGCTGGATGTAATCAATTGAATGGCAAAAACGAGGCCTGCCGCGCGCACACATTCTTATTTGGTTAGTGGAAAGAATTCAACCAGACCAAATAGATGATATCATATGTGCCGAGATTCCCGATCACGAATCCGATCCAGACCTACATGATGTTGTAATTACAAATATGATTCATGGACGGTGTGGCGCCATCAATCCCCAATCACCTTCCATGGTCGAAGGAAAGTGTTCCAAACGATATCCAGGGAAATTAAAGGCGGAGACCATCACTGGCAACAATGGTTATTCAGTGTATCAGTGTCTATCACCAGATGATAATGGTCGAACTATCACAACAAAAGTGAAAATAATGGATTTCGTTGTCGACAACAGTTGGATTGTTTGATATTCGCCACTTATTTACAAAATGTTGAAGACACATTGCAACATTGAGTATTGCAATTCAGTAAAGTCCATAAAATACATTTGCAAATATGTCACGAAAGGCAGCGATAAGGTGGTTTTTGGCATCCAATTCTCTAATACCAACGATGAAATTGCGCGCTATCAAGTTGGCCATTATGTTTACTGTAATAAAACGATTTGGCGTATATTTGCATTCCCTAATCACGAACGTCATCCTACAGTTGTTCATTTGGCGGTGCATCTGGAGAATGATCAACAAGTATATTTCACAGCTTCAAATGTTGTTCAACATGCTGAAACACCTCCAGTGACAACATTGACCAGTTTTTGCGATCTGCCAAAGCGATCCATTCGCATGAACTTTGCTTTAACATGCTGAAACAACTCCAGCGACAACATTGACCAGTTTTTGCGATCTGCCAAAGCGATCCATTCGCACAAACTTTGCTTTACTCAGAGATGCAACGTTATTACACTTGGAATGCTTCATCGAAGAATTTTCAATGGAAGCAAGGCGATGTGGTTCCTGGTTATCCGGATGTGCATTCTACTGATGCTCTTGGTCGTATGTGTACAGTTCATCCAAATAATGATGAATGCTCCTATTTGCAGTTGTTGCTGGTAAATGTGTGTGGGCCATTGTCATTTGAGACACTATGGACTGTTAATGGTATAATATTCCCAAAATATCGTGCTGCATGTGAAGAACTCAATTTACCCATTGGGATACGACAATCGATGAAGCCATTATCACTGCATCTCCAAGTCAGATACGCACATTATTTGCTATCATTAATTGACATGCTTTCCGTCATACCCATCTAACCTGTGGCACAAATACAAGGATAATATGTCAGAATATATTTTACATCAAATTCATGTCAGTTCCAGAAATCACGATCTTGAGATGAATGAAGAGATACATAATCGGGCTTCACTCTTGATTGAAGACATGTGTTACCTCATGTGCAGTAGTTTATTAGTCAGGTTAGGAATGCCAGCGACAAATCGTGAAATGAATGGTGCATTTAATCGAGAATTGGAACGGGAACATGAATATGATCACCAGGAATTAGATTTAGTAGTTCAAATGAATGTACCCCTGTTGAATCCCCAACAAAAGGAAGATTATGATACGTTAATGATGGCAATTGATGATGGAAATTGTGGTTAATATTTCCTGGCTGCCCCTGGTGGAACTGGTCAGACATTCCTCATGTCAGTAGTTTTAGCCACTATTCGCTCAAGATCTAACATTGCGATCGCAGTTGCTTCTTCTGGAATAGCAGCCACATTGTTAGAAGGATGCCGTACGGCTCATTCAGCATTAAAATTGCCGTTAAATCTTCAAACTATTGAAGAACCAACATGTAATATTGCAAAAAAACTCAGCAATGGCCAATGTTTAATCAGCATCGAAAATCATCATCTGTGATGAATGCACAATGGCGCATAAACGTGCATTGGAAGCACTTAACCGAACATTGAAAGATCTACACAATGACTCGAGATGTTTTGGAGGAGCAATGATTTTACTGTCTAGCAATTTCCGCCAAACACTGCCAGTAATTCCAAGATCAACGGCTGCTGACAAAATAAACGCTTGCCTCAAATCATCGAATCTATGGCGCTATGTGAAGAAACTTCAGCTGACAACAAACATGAGAGTTGCATTGCTTAGTGATATATCTGCTGAAGATTTCTCTGAGCAATTGCTGACTATCGGAAATGGTCGAGTACTTGTCAACGAATCGAGCGGATTGATTTCATTTCCTCATAACTTCTGTAAGTTTGAGTCATCGAAAGACAAACTTAACAACAAAGTATTACAAAACATCATTAATAACTACAAAAATAATGAATGGTTGAGTGAGCGAGAAATTTTAGCGGCTAAGAATAAAGATGTAGATGACCTAAATTAAAGGTTGGCTCCATAGTAATCATGCTTTGAAACATAAACCAACCAAAACTGTGCAACAGTACGTGTTTGGTGGTAAGTAAATTGATGAACAATGTGATTTACGCGACGATACTCAAAGGAAAATTCGAAGGTGAGCAAGTTCTCATTCCAAGGATCCCGATGATCCCAACCGATATGCCATTTGAGTTTAAAAGACTTCACTTTCTGATCCGTCTTGCATTCACCATGACCATTAACAAATCACAAGGCCAATCCTAGAAAGTTTGTGATTTGAATCTGGAATATCCATGTTTTTCCCATGGTCAATTATATGTGGCATGTTCATGGGTCAGAAGACCATCTGTGTTGTTTGTTCTTGTGCCTGATAATAAAACAAAAAATGTTGTGTATCACAAGGTACTTAACTGAAGAGTGCATCAAAATACATGAACAATAAAGAATCATTAAAATACTTAATTTTATTATTTGTATTTCCTAATAAAAAATTGAACTTAATAAAATCAAAAATCTGCTTATTTATTGCCTCTAAGGTGGAAAAGAGTTCGCCGGGTCAGCTAGTTAAATATTTAATTATCACGGAATAGCATCATATAATTCCTATAGGTGTGTTAAGTAACTAAAAGAATACAGTATGAAGTAATAAGCAGAATATAATATTATAAACATTCCATCAAAAACAACTGGTTTAGTGTTCTGCATTTTTTTTTTTTTTTTTGACCGTCACGTTTACATAATTCGACTTAACCCCTCCCCCCCCCCCTTTACACAGTTTGGTTCAAAATTTGTTGAAAACATAACTTATTAAATTTGATGCTCTGCAAGGTCCTGTGGAGTTTGAGACGTTGACTATGTAGTGCTGATATTGGCCGTAAGGAATGCATGACTAGGCTGTGCATTATTAATCTGGTAAGAAGACATATTTTCGTAATTGTTGAATAATAATTCAATAAATAATTCCGTCAGGACATGTTGTTCTTGACGATATTCTTTATAAAATTCTTGTTCAACAACTGGGAAATAAGGCCTATTACAGATTAATAAGTAGTATTTGTTCATTGTGGCAGAAATAGAATATGTTGCAAGCGTCTATGCGGTTCACCTGCAAAGTAGTTGCCATAATTACAGACTGTATATTTGGCTGTTTAGATTTACTGAAATACATCATGTATGATTCATGAATACTTGTGACATGAATGAAACAAGGTTCCACTTGGAAATTTAAAAGGTGGTGATTTTATAGACCGTGAATGAGTCACGTCTGCATGGCGCTACTGCAGAATAAGTGTGAAAATTACATTTGGTATATATGGCTTGTAAGCACCTTAGAATTTTGGCAAATTCTAGTTTCCCTAGTAGTAAAATATTCTATAGATCGATTGTAAATTTGCTTATGTTGGACTTTGAAATTTCAAGAAGAGTAGTTGTCAACTTTAAGGAATTTCCTTGTAATCTTTTCCACAGTGACAATTCGCTATAAAAATCCTTTTAAAGTGTATTTATCGTATTGGGAAACGTTTATTTAAGAGATATTCCAGTTTGTTTAAGTTATGAAACACGTGATCAGAAAAGTAAAATTCAATATCTTTAAATCGAGTAAAGATACAGCTGATCTTTTATCACCAGCTATAGTCAGCATTGTTCCTGATATTTTGGTAATAAAATTAAATAATTTGGCAAAATTTGATTAGCAGTTTTAATTAAAAGAAAAAAATGAATTTTTTAACTAAGAGGAACATTAATTTGAAATTTATATCAGTAGATAGCCCAAATTAAGATGATTATGAATATATAATGGTTTTGGTAAAAAGGTTTAGCATTTGTCTCGTAATTAAGTTTTTAAAGATATTTTGTTGCGGATTGTTGTTGAAGCGCGTAAAAATTCCGCCAAGATGGTCATGTGATGACTTCAATTTTAAGATTATAAAAACCCTTTTGAATGATAAATTAAATTAAAACAGATAGAAGATGACAATAGAAAGTCCCTGTAAAAAATTCAAGTTAAACTTTTTTTACTTTTGGAGAAATTAATCAAAGAAAGATTTTCCAAGGTCATAGGAGCCTATAAAGGACCGTGCAGTAAGCTCATGTTGTCTCACTCATACGCCGGAAAGTAATCGTGCAACTCCGCAAATGATTTTCTCAGTGATGTTCAAAGTAGTAACTTCCAAATATGTAGTCTTTCTTTCTTTCTTTTGGTTTCGTCTTGTCTTTATCCCAGGAGCATTATGTGAGGTAAGCTGCAATAGTTTGTTTTGGAACAGGAAGGCGGCTGGTGGAAACTTGCACTCAATGTCGGCCATGATGAGATTTCGGTACGATGGTGTAGCAGCAACGGTTAACATGAACTGATAAATTTACAAAAAGGGGTTTCATTCGGTATTATTTCTCTCCACAACCTACAATTTTTTTGGAAACGTTTGATGGATTGCCGGCTAAACTGTATAATGCTAATTTTGAAAATGTGACTTTTTAAATAAACTCTAAAATTTTGTCCAAGTGAACTTTTTTGTGAATTCATAGTAAGCTGTTTTTAACCTTTTTTAAGTTTGTGGTTTGAACAAATTTGGTGGAGACCATTAAGCATTTTAGTTGAGTATCCAGGAAGGCACATGGTCAAGTTAAAATTATTTCGTCAAAATTCCACAGAACCTTTAATTCAAGTGAACTGCTAGTTAAGGTGAATAAGCCGATACTACAACCCAGGTATCAGTTAAGCCCCTTACAGGCTTTTTAAATTTACTGAAATACATCGCATATCATTAAAGTACACTTGTGATACAAATAAAATAAGGTTCCACTTGGAAATTTAAAAGGTGGTGATTTTATTGACTGTGTACGAGTCGCGTCTGCACGGCGCTAGTGTAGAATAAGTGCGAAAATTACATTCGATATATATGGCTGTTTAAATTTACTGAAATACATCGTATATCATTAAAGTACGCTTGTGATGGAAATAAAATATGGTTCCATGTGGGAATTTAAAATGTGGTTATTTTATTGACCATTTATGAGTTGCGTTTTGAATCTGTATTTCAAATGCGCGGGCTCTTAAAACTTTATTTTCCTGGTTGCGTTGGTGGCGCTTTCTTAAGGCAGCAGGTAGGAACTATACCCTGAGATATCACAGCCTTCTAATCACACCTATTCTGCATGTATACCAAAAGATCTATAATAAACTTGGATGACTTAGCAGAACACGCGGCATTGCCCAAAGTAAATTTTTGAAAATTATAAAGGTTTTATTCAGATAGTGGAGTGTCAGACAAGCAGAGTGGTGATTTGCCGGTAGAGATTCAATTCTGTTTGCAGATTGAGAAACCTATTATGAAGAAAGAATCATTTACTACTTTAACATTGCAATTTATATTTCAAATCAGAATTAATTGATCGAAATGAATGTAAAGTGATCTACATGTAGTCAACTGTTTCCACAGATAGTGAAACCAACATTAACACTTATCATTATGAATTAAAGAATCAATTACTACTATAACACCTAAATTTTTGTTTTAAAGCAGAATTAATTGATGGAACCCATATATCCTCAAAACAAAATCAATATTCAGAGAGCAAATTAAGTTCATGAAAAAATTTAAAAAAAAAACTGTAATTTTCAGATACTTAGCGCAAATTAAAATATCTATTTCTAGTTTCGCAATTTCTTAACAAGATGAACATCCTTGGGCCACTTAGGTATTTATTTGCTCTTTGAATGTTAGTAATTTGTTTGGATGTTTTTGTCACTTCTATTATATATTGATGTTTTGAGTTTGCATTAATTAGAACAATATTAATTTATATTCGCAAGTCTTGAAATTAGTAGCATTAAGAGATGCCGGGTAAATGAAGTAAAATCTTTGAATGAAATATAAGAAAACTATGGCTATGAAAATAGCCAAAACCCAGGAACAAATTATATAGCAGAGCTGCAAAGGGTTGAGCACTTGTCACGTCTTGCGGCTTCTGGGGATGCTGAATTGCCGGAGCAGTCGCAAGTTGGGTGACAACACCAAACTGAACACTTGGTGTCTGGACGAACACACTGGGAAAAACGCGAGCTCAGTGCATAGAGCAAGCGGAATGGCAATCAATCTCAAGAGCTTCTGAAACACCGAACTAAACAAAAAGACGGCAAGAACAATACGCCGCAAATTTGGCATTGCAACGAGTTGCTGAAACAACTGAACAAACATGAGCTCATTACTAATGTTTTCCCAAGCTTTCAACAAAATATTATCAATGACGAAAACTGGTTATGTGAGAGGACAATACTTGCCCCGAAAAATGATTCTGCAGCTAAAAATAAATATTAGAGAAATAGTCGGGAAAGTGACAACACAATATTCCATCCATACAGTAATGTTAACTGACGATGCTGCTACCTACCCCTTCGAGTTTTTAAATTTCTTCGAGTTATCTGGGCTACCATCCCACAAACTCGAGCTTAAGGTTGGCACTCGAGTTCTCTTGATGTGTAATCTCGACTTTTAGGAAGCATATTATATAGATGTGTCCTAAAATAATTAACTCCTATGTGTAATAATGACAATGATGTTTATGCCTTGATTCATGTATTGAAATTGTGTACCTGTGGATCTGATGTAAACAAGTCAAAATGTATGACAAATCACATGAGAGAATAAATGTACTTAGAAGTCATTGCAAGAATGTTAACCATTTGAAAGCATTGTCTGCAAGAAGTTCTTGATTTTACCCTAAACACGCTCCTAATAGCTTTTTGAGTGCTATGATTTCTTTTCCTTTTTAATGGGGTATCCACAAAATATTATGTCATATCACCTGAATGAAAGAAAACCTGTTTCATTATTTCCAGATCAGATGTTAGAGAACATATTCTTACTGAAGGTGGCACTAATTAATTCTTCAGTAGTAATGCGATAAATTTTTGCCAATTGAGTTTCCAATCATTACGAAGGGCGAGGAATTTTATACTGTCTCTGGAAAAGCATCTTTACTGATTTCAGCTTTTCATGTATGAATTAAACCATATATATCACAGTTTGGCGTTTGTTGGTTTAGAGAAAGTTTTTGATAATGTTAGGTGTCAGAAGATGTTGAAAATTTTAAAGAAGTCAGGTCTAAAATACAGAGATAGAATAATACTTTATATCATGATAAGTATCAAGTAGCTATAGAAAAAGTAGATAAAAACTCAATACATGGAAAACAAGCCTGCAGATAATCTTCCCATTACAACTTGGTATGGGAAAGTGACACAGGTAATGCACTTTAAATATCTGGGAGAGATCATCCAACCATCAGGACTGAACACAATAGACAACCAAGAAAGAATATCAAAATTACAAAAAGCGTATAAGCTTACTTGGAATCACTACAATAAAAAATCTATTTCTGTCAACGCCAAACTAAGGCATTACAGCAAAGTAGTTCTGCCGGAAGCACTGTATGCTGCAGAAACTACAGTGATTCATGGTCATACAAAAATAAGAGACATTGAAAAGCAGGAAAGGAAAATTCTGAGGAAAACATTCGGACCAGTTTTTCGTGAAGGAATTTGGATAAAGAGGCCATCAAAAGAGCTCTACAAACAGATAGAAACAATAACTGACAACTTTAGAAAAGGAAGGATGAAATTTTACGGACATATTAGCAGGATGAACAAGAACAGGCTCACAAGGCAAATCTTCGAGATAGTAAACACCAGTAAAAACAAGATTAAATGGATATCTGAAACAGAAGAGGACCTTAAAGAATTGGGGATCACACAAGACAACATAAACAACCGAGAACAGTTTAGAAACATCATAAAGAAACATACACTTAAACAAACACAAACCAAAAAAAGAACAGGAAACAAATGGTCAGAAGAGCGCAAGAGAGAACACAGTGAGCGTATGAAGAGAATTTGGGAAGAAAGGAAGAAGAAAAAAACATCATGACTACTCAAGTTCAGTCGCTCTCTTTAAAGGGAATAATCGAAGAAGAAAAGTAGATAATAATGAGAGACATGCATCAGTTAAAAAGGGTGATAGACAAGGTTTTAGTCTACCGACATTAACATTTAACTTGTATGTAGAAGACGCAATAAAGGAAGTGAAATAAAGAATCGAATGTAGCATAAATGTTCAAGGAGAAACAAAAATCAGTATGCTACAATTTGTTGATGACATTGTCTTGTTAGCAGAACAGGTTGAGGATTTTAAGAACAAAATACTGAAGAAAGATTTTGGACTAAATATAAACTAAACCAAGAAAAAAGTGATGAAATGTAGCAGATATGATACCAATACTAGTAGATTAAATATAAAATTATGGTCAGATGCGATAACAGAAGTTAGTGAATTTTGCTACTTAGGAAGTAAAATTACAACTGATGGCCAAAGCAGGAATGATTTTAAAAGCAGAATAGCAGTAGCAAAAAGAGTCTTCATGAAAAAGAGAAATCTTTTAGTTTCAAATACTGATCTAGGACTCAGAAACTGTATGTATGGAGTGAAGCATGGACTTTAAGAATACCAGAGGGAAGCATTTGAAATGTGGTGCTATAGAAGGATGCTAAAAATTAAGTGGACAGATAAAGTATGAAATGAAAAGGCTAATGCAAGATAGGAAGGAATGGAGGATTGCATCAAACCAGTCGAGCGACTGATGACAGCAAAAAAAAACAGTCAAATGCTTTTGCCAGATCACAAAAGAATATCTGCAGGGCACGTTTTATTATTCACTTACTTAAATGTGTTATTTTTAAATGAATATATATCCATTTCTGTGGATGACTCTTTTTTTAATTCAAACCATGCAGTAGTAAGAATATTATAGTGTGTAGCATTTTTTATTACTCTACAGTACATAATGTTTTTAATATTTTTTAGAATCCTTGAAGTTAAGAAATGGGTTGGAGTAATCTATAAAAATCATTTCTCCTTATTAAACAATGTTTTTACAACAGCATATTTTAACCTATTTGGAAATACCCCTGCACATGTTAAAGACATGGGCCATTACATAACTGATACAAACTGAACATCTTTTCAGTAAAACACTTGAAATGTTGGCATAGCTACAATAATGTTTAGGTTTAAATTGCTCCATGAGTTTATTTGTTTCTGAGACTGATGGCAATTGCAAACCCTATTTGGGAAAGATGTCTGAAGAATCCCTACCACAGTATATAGTAATCTTTTTCTATGCCTAATTTCTCTGCAACTGAAGTGTTTGTTAAATATTTTACAAAGTTCTTCTACTTTAGTATGCACTGATTCATTTTGTTATATTTTTATGTCTTTTGAGTGGTTTACAGAAATTTCCTGTTTCATATTTTATAATATTCCACATAGTTTACATTTTATAGGTGTCATTGTCTATTTTATGATACATACATGTTGTTGGCATTCCTGATTCAATTTCTTAATATTTTAGAATAAAGTCTATACTTAGCTTTTAGTATATAGCTATTCTGATGCTCTTAATTTTATGTAAAGGTTCCATTCCATTTTACTAGACACTAATAGCATTTGTAATCAACCTCTAAGCCAGTTCACTGTTTGACATGCAATCAACCCCCCCCCTCCCCTTTCCCTCTTTTTTTATTTAACAAACAATATGTCCAAAGGTGTTAGAAATATATTTAGAAAGGAATCAAATTTTGTATTAACACTTTGAGATGTGCACACTTCTGACCAGTGTCCAGTATTTAAGGAATCTATGAAACACTTGATAGTATTTTCTTCTATACTTCCTTTGGAAGATCATTTCACCATCTGGACTTGATTCAAAATAGCTGGGCATCATGATCAGACATTCCATTTATTACTGGGCATATGTTGCAATTACTGTATTGACAGCTATCCACACAATAATAATAATAAATATCTTTGCAGTTCTGCTACTATGTTGTCATTTACAATGGCTGTTAAGTAAAAAGACAATACTGAAATCTCCATATAATACCACTTTTTTGATATTTGTAAAACATAGTAGTAATGACTCTAAGTGTGATAAAAACAAACTGAAATTTGAGCTGTTCTTTTCCACATTCCCATTTTCTATCACAGCATTTAAAATGTTGTTCTATAAAATTACTCACAATTGCACTCCTATACCAAAAATTACCTTACCTATAGAAATAAAAATTAAATGCTGTTCATTGGTAAGTGTGTCAATTGAGAATTGCTTAACCAATTAAGCTTTTAATATGAAATTCTCCTATTGGAGAGGGTATACCTTCAAAGTGGTGCCATATAAATTTAATTGAGAAACCATTCCCTCTCCCCCATTATAATTCTTAATTATTTTACAAACCCAAAATTTGTATCTGATTTTGATGGAACGTTACAGACATTTTCATTTTAAAACAAAGAGAAAAATACAGTCAAGATTTGTTTGAAAAAAACGCAACCCCATGCTCCCTTTCCAACGGCTTAATTTTTTTCAATGTTGTTTACAAGAAGCTACAGTCGACACAGTTTGATCAATCACTATAAAAGTTGGTATATATATATGTACCTTTTCTTGGAGAATGCAAGGCTTTAATGTCTGAATTGCAAGGCTAAACTATCTGTCTTGATTATTGTTTTTAATTATTTATTTATTTAGAAAAGTCACTTATTCGTCACACACATATACATTGATTAAACATAAGGTTCTTTATGCCGCGGTCGCAAGGCTTAGGTATTAACGTTGTCGGGTTACTAAATGATACACACTTTAGAATGGACATACACCAAACTTTATTGAGTCCGTAAGCTTATACTTTCACACCAACAGAAAATACCACCACCAAATAAATATTTAAATAAGGAATCAGACTCCTCTCCGAAAATTACAAATTCGTGGGACAAGAGGAATTAAATTGCACAAACTTCTACACTGTCCACAGTACTCATAACATATCCACAGTCACTTGAGATCGCCGTACTCCATGCAAAATAGTCAATACAACACATTACCAGTTTCTACGTTACACTCCGCCAAATCTTCTAGTCTTTTCACAATTTCTATAAACCCGACCGAAATGTTGCCACGTCGGCCATTAAACTCCACGGCAGTCAACCATTCACCCCCACAGATAGCACCACCCTGACTTACTACGCCGGCCACAGGTACTCTTGCATGGCTCTGACGTATGTTATGTTACACTCCCTAGCTAATATGCTGTGATAATTGATCTGGTTTCAAATAAACTTGATCAATTATTAGAAAAAAAAACTGTTGTGTCACACTCCCTCCCTAATAACTTGTGATAATTGATCAGATTAGGCATGATCAATTATCAAGACAAGAAAGAGAAAAAAAATCACTATACAATCCTACTTTGGTGGCTTTCCGTTTTGCATTGACAATATTTTACACATTAAGTTCAAGAAACATATAAGAAAAATATTACACACAAGACAAATCAGAAACAACATACATAAGAGAAAAAAAACTCAGAACACAAAATAAAAACATGAATTGGTATCCAATTGCAAGTTGAGCAACTTGCTGCCAGAAGCCCTGCTTCCGATATAAACACAAGCTGCACTCAGGTCAATGACCTGTACACATTTATGCTCCAAAGCATCACATCACACGCGTCACTTTATTCACTTTACCACACTTTTTCGAGCTGCTATACCGCTGTTCGCGCCTTCGAAGGTAAGGGAAAAATAGGATTATAGTAGTACAGAGATTTTCTCTCGAAAACAGGATTGATAATTGAGAAAAAAAACATAGAAATAACAGGATAGGATTCCTCCCCTTTAACCATCTCCATCCTCTTGCAATGAATTATAAGGTTTGAGCGCAATTACATTAAACGTACCTCGGACACTTTGGTCCACAGGATTTACAAGTACAAAAGAATTCTTCCTTGGACAGCTAGAAATCATGTACGGTCCTTCGTAAAGGAATTTAAATTTTTTTATTTCATTATTGAGACTTGAAGATTTATAGTGAGTTTGTGCCAGCAACAGGTCACCTGGCTTATAGTCAGTAGCCTTCCCCCTTCTATCGTGTCTAGCCTTTCTTCTCTGCGCTTCACTCTTCATTTTAAGCCGTGCTGTAGTAATTAGTTCTCGCCGATCTATTGGAGTAACATGTGGGAAATCTACAAATTCCGTAACTATGCGTGGAGCTCTTTTGCCAAACATCATTTCATATGGTACCACTGAAGTGGAATCATGAGGTAAATTGTTAAGTACTCGTTCAAGTGATTCTATCTCCAGTGCCCATCTCTGATGGTTATCCACACAATAACACCGCAGCCACCTCCCTATCTCTCTCATAACCCTCTCAGACATATTACCTGGAGGGTGATATAAAGATGTTTTCAGTACTTCAATTCCTTCTCGCTCAAGGCGTTCCACCCATCTGCGGCTACAAAATGACGGAGCATTGTCCGAAATCACCTTATGAGGTTTTCCCACTTTAGGTATGAAATCTTCCACAATTTTGTTAACCATGACCTTGGCCGTCGCTCTCTTCAAAGGGTACAGTCTAACATATTTCGAGAAAACATCAATAACTACCAATATCTGCGTGACTCCGCCTCTGGACCTCGGCAGTGGGCCACACACGTCGACAGCTACTAGATCTAACACATTTTCTGGCAAGATGCATTCCATATCACCCCTCCTCAATACACTGTCCACTTTCGTCTTCTGACAAATATCACATGTAGACAACAACTTCGCTACTCTCCTTGACATATTATTAAAATAACAGTTTTCTTTGATAACCCTATAACATTTGCTTGGTCCAAAATGCCCATAGCTTAGATGGTGATAAGTAATTAGTGTGTCGATGCTTCTTTCTGGAATCCATACCTTCCAGTTTTCATTCATATCAGAATTACGCCAAAAAACTATGTGTTTGTGGATACAGTAATACCTTCTCAACTTCCCTTGGTAACTAGGACATTGTATCTGACCTTTAACCACTTTTATAACTTCATCTTCCTCCTGTAGCTCCTTCATATTCTTTAGCAAACTTATTATCTTATCTTCCTCGGCAACTCCGTGAATATAGTATAAGTGCGCTTCCTGAGCAGGGTGGATATTATTTCTTCCTTCAATTAAACCAATTGGTAATCGGGAGAGGCAATCGGCTACTAGATTTTCCGATCCTGGTCGGTAACGAATCTCGAATTCAAATTCTTGAATTACAAGCGCCCATCGGGTAAGCCTCCCATGTACGAGGCGACAATTCATTAAAAATGACAATGCCTTATGGTCGGTATAGATGATGGTTTTCCTTCATAGAAATAAAGCTCGAAATTTTTGAAAACTCCATATAACCGCCAAGGTTTCCTTCTCTGTGATGTTATAGGATAACTCATGTTTGTTCAGCATCCTACTAGCAAAAGCGATAGTCCTTTGTTCTACTCGTCCACCTACGTTTACTTCTTGAAACACCTGAGCCCCAAGCCCATAGTGTGAGCCGTCCGCGGCCAAACATATGTCAAGAGTCCAATCCGGGTGAGCTAACACAATTTTGCGCGAAAGTTCTTGTTTTATCTTCTTAAAATCCTCCTCACATTCATTTGTCCACTCCCACGGGGTTCGTGCTTTGCTCAGATCCCTCAGGTGTATACTATTAAGTGCTTGTCCGGGTATAAACTTCCGGTAGTATCCGCAAAGACCGAGGAAACTCTTTAACTGTACTTTATTAGATGGTCTCGGGAATTTGTTGATGGCTTCTAATTTCGCGTCTTCTACAGTTATTCCTTCTGGTAAAATCACATGTCCGAGAAAATCTATACTCTTCCGCAAGAACACACACTTCTTCCATTTTAAAGTCACGCCCCCTTTATGCAGCGCGCTAAGTACATCACGTAAGGTTTCGAGATGTTCCTCTAGAGTTTGCGAGGCAATGATTATGTCATCAACATATGTGTGAATCCTATCTCTCAAGGATCTTCCCAACACTTGGTCCAAAGCCCTTATAAAATTCGCTACCGCATTGTTAATTCCGAAGGGTAAAACTTGAAAATGGAAACACTTTCCTTCGAAATGAAAGGCTGTATATTTTCTAGATGCTTCGTCAATAGGCACCTGCCAATAGGAAGCCGTGATGTCCAGTGAACTAAGATATTTTACACCATGGAACTTTTGTAATATTTCGTCGACAGGGAGTGGGTGGTCCCTTTCTGTAATTAGGATTTTGTTAAGTGACCTAGCATCGAGTACTAGCCTCAGAGATTTATCTGCTTTAATTACGGCCACCAAAGGGTTCACATACTCGCTGTTTGACCGTTCTATTACGCCCCATTCTAGCATCCGGTCTATTTCTTCTTGTGCTTTTCTCCTCATTGCAAATGGTATAGCATATGGTTTGGCAGCAAAAGGTACATCTTCTTTAATATTAAAATGACACTGGTAACCTTTAATTAATCCAGGCCGATCGGAAAAAACTTCTTGAAACTCCTGAATAATCTTCTCTACTCCCTTCCAATCCTCTTCCCCATACTCCAACTGTGGTACTAATTTATCCTCTTCCTGTAAAACAGGTAGGGAATCCTCCTTAAGTTCCCTTTGTTCTACCGTTCCTTTCGAAATAACTCTAATTTGGCAAGATACTTCTTCTTCCCCACGACATCTTCCTTCAAACGGGACCTTCACCTCTCTTCCTCCTGTTAAAAATTGTAAACTATGATCCTTCCAATCTAACTTCACCTGTTTCTCTTCAAACCAGTCCACTCCTAGGATCAAATCTACTGTTAACTTGGGAATGACGAATGCTTTAACTTCGACTGTTTGACCTCCGATCATTCCATCCACGCGAATTTGTCTTGTGATCCTTTTAATCTTGCCACCATTCGCCATGGTCACCGTCATCCCGGATACCGAGTGAACACAAGCAGCCGGTTCGTTAACAAGTGTCAGGAATAGGCTTTCCGACATACATGATACTTCAGCCCCTGAATCCGCCAAAGCTTCCACCATCTTTGTCCGAAATGTTATAACAACAGTAGGTGTTTGGGCCTCTCTTCTAACTAACTTTCGTTCTTCTTCTAGCAAGTCTTCTCTGGGATCATTATGGTAAACTGACACGCTCTGTAAATTTCCCGATGGAAATATTTCCTGTTCACTTGGTTCGTCCAAAAAGAAACCCTCCTCCTTTCCTCGCGTCTGGCCACAATCGGGAAAATTAACACTCGTTTGCCCGAGCTCACTAGTTTTCCACCGTATAGATTTTCTGTTGATTTCATTTTCCTCATCTACAAATTTGAAAGGTTTTGGTCTACCAGTTATTTCTTCATATCTCCCGCCATCGAAAGTGACTGATTCAGCTAAATTATTGCTTCCGAGTGAGTGACCTAACTCGCTCGCTTGTTTCTCCGCGCTCGCCAGTGTTGCGGCGGCCAAAACTTTTGCGGCCCAGGTGTCAACAGTGTCACCGCATACGCTACTGTGTGGTGGCTGTCGGTCACTGCCCCCGCTTCTGTTACTATTGTCAAAGCCATATGGCTGTCGCGCTGCACTAATTCTATTCAGTTTTACTTCTCCAGTAGCTACCGTGAACAATCCTTCGACTTCAATTCGTATAACTTCATTCTCCAGTAATCTTGACTTCTCCTTTGTAAGAGTATCATAAAAAAATTTATCCGCTACTTCAAAAAATTTCTCTTTTATATCTCTTTCCACAAATTCCTCTCGACATTCTTTAACACCTGTTCCTACAGCTGCAATACGTTTACAATCTACCTCATCTTCATTCTTTAAGGCATTCCCTAGTACAGTATCAGACATAACGACTTCTTCTTGAATTTTCTTCTTCCTTAATCCTCCGCTCCCGTTCTGTGAAATTACGTCTGCATTTGGCCTCTTAATCTGTTCTGCCCCTGATGAGGCCGCGACAGTGGCAGAAATTAGTTTAAACAATTTTCACCACTCGCAGCTACTGTGGCTACCCTCTGTTCTCTGTTATGAGGTGGGTTGTCATGGTACCGTTGGTGTTGATTATTAGTTTCTGTCTCTACCGCTTGGTTATTCGGCCCAAAAGTGTGTCTCTGCTTGGCCCCGTGTTGGTATGTGTTTACCGTTCCTTGTCGGTTATTCCTTCCTTCTTCTCTCCAGTAACCGCCTCCTCGTGTACCCCTATCCGGAAAGTGTCTATACCCATTCTGAAACTTCGACCTCTCTCCTCATCCTCTCCTCCTGGACATCCAACCTTCCCAACATGTCTATGGCATCCTTACTCGAACATATTTTATGGCTGGTAAGAATAAATTGCATTTGTTCGGGTAAACGAGCCGCAATAATTTTAACATATTCCTCCTCACTGTGAGGTTGATCTAAGTACCTACAAGATGAGTAACACCTCATAAAAAAATTAGTTTGTGTCTCTTTATTCGGATCATAATGCTCGCCCAACATTAATTCGGATTTCATGGCAATCTGTCTTTCTGCTGACCAGTATAGGTTCAAAAAATCTGTTTGAAACTGAGCAAACGTCTCAAATCGGTCTTCGAATTGATCAGCCCAAAGACGAGGTTCTCCTCTCAAATGTTTAATTACCATTCTAATTTTATTTTCTTCACTAGCCATCAGGAAAGGTGTGAAATTTTCAAAATTTCTAATGAACTTTACAGGATGTATACAATTCTTTCCAGAAAATTCCTCCCAATCTATCTTCTCATCATTGACTTTAACCGGAAAAGCTGAGGTCTTTATAATTTCTTGGTACTTGACAAGCTCTTCCCTCACTACATTGGGGACTTGTTTTACTAGTTCTTGTTTCACCACCAGAGGGGTATGTAGTTTCACCTTCTCAACATCTTCATAAACCTTTTTCACGTCAGCTGCCAGCCCTTTGACATCACCCTTCAGTTCCGTATAGCTCCGTTGGGCATTACCCTGAAATGTTTGCATCTGATCTTCAAGGCACCCTACGCGGTGGCTCTGACTGTCGCTTTTTTCTCTTAACTGTAAATATTGCGCCTGTAAGGCACCGGTATCCTGGCGCAAACCACTCGTTTCCTGCTCAACCTGTTGTTTTAACTTGGAAACTTGAGAGGACAACTCCTCCGTCCGACCAACACACCTAACACTATACTCTTCAAGTTTTCTGTCTAACTCTGCTATGTGCAATTTCTGCTCCCTCCCCATCACTTCGAGTTTACCATTTAGGGTTTGAAATCTGGAATCGAACTTAGAATCAAAATTATTATTTAGGGTTTGAAATTTGAAATCAAACATACGAGGGGGGATCAAATATAAACGGGATTGTTGTTCCTGAACATCAACAATTGGCAGTACTGGGCCCGCGCTTCTGCTATGCTTAGGCGGGACCATTAGGAGTGGGGAGAGCGTGCTGTTAGATATTTCCCGCCATTTAGTCAGTAACGCTCACAGTGTTGGAGCAACAGGTGCATCCCTCCACTGCGCAACGCATTATTATAAAATTTCTTGCTCTTGAAGGAGTTACAGAGGCGGAAATTTTCCAGAGATTGACTGCACAGTTCGGTGATCAAACATTGTCAAGGACGCGTGTATTTTTCTGGCTTACAAAGTTCAAGGAAGGACGAGAAAGTGTGGGAAATCAGCAACATGGTCGCCGTCCCCGGACCAGCGTTACAGACGAAAACATTCGTGCGGTTAAAGACATTATTAACGTCGATCGACGGGCGAGAGTATCAGAAATTGCAGAACAAGTTGGAATCAGTTATGGGAGCTGTCAAGCAACCATCACAAAACACCTACAGTTCCGTAAAGTGTGTTCCAGATGGGTCCCTCACCTTTTGACCGAAAATCTGAAGTTGAGACGTTTGGAAGTCTGTCAGAGGCTTACAGCAAGGTTTGCGGAAGAAGGTGATGCATTTTTGAGTCGGATCGTCAGCTGCGATGAAACATGGGTTCACCACTACACTCCAGAATCCAAAGAAGCCAGTAAGGTGTGGCAGAGGAAAGGGGAGGCAGCACCAGTGAAAGCCAAGACTCGACTGTCAGCTGGCAAGGTTCTTTCAACTGTTTTTTTTTTTTTCGATCGGCGAGGCATTTTGCTGATTGATTTTTTGCATGAGCGACGCACAATTAATGCTGTTTACTACTGCAAGCTGTTGAAAGAGGCGAGAGTTGCATATCGCCGCAAAAGAAGAGACCAACCGATTCGACAGGTCATTCTCCTCCACGACAATGTGCGACCCCATAGTGCATCTCTAAATGTCTCTAAGCTACAGGAAATGCACTCACTACACTTGATCACGGTCCTTACAGTCCGGACTTATCGCCCTGCGATTTCCATTTGATCGGACCTCTTAAAGAAGCTCTAGGAGGGCAACGATTCGAAGATGACGAGAGTGTGGAAGACCTCGTGCGCAACTGGCTGGTGACACGACCCTGTTCTTTTTATGATGAGGGCATCAAAAAGCTGCGTATACGCTAGAAAAAATGTATTTCCAAAGCAGGAAACTATGTGGAAAAATAAATTGTAATTAACTTGTGTTTTTCAATAAATGAATTTAAATAAAAAATAAAATCCCGTTTATATTTGATCCCCCCTCGTAGAATCAAAATTATTATTTAGGGTTTCAAATTTGGAATCAAGTTTATCATTAGAGTCCCTAAGGGTTTCAAATTTGGAATCAAATTTGTCAAATTTATTATCAAAGGATTCAAATCTCTTATTAAATGTTTCGCAAAACTTAGCCAGCATGTCAGCCACTTTTGACTCCGTCTCTTCCCCCATTTTGGTAAGTTTATGTTATAAATGCACCGGGAAAACTCCAATAAAATTAGTTACTTAGTCGCTTTCAACACAACGCCGCTCTTCACCAACGCGTTCACTAGATCAGAAATAAGCGCATGCAAACTAGAATCAAATTACTTCTGCAGCGTCACCATGCGGTAAGTGTCACCAGAATGACAAAGGAATGGGCAAAAAGGAGAGAAAAACTCAACTCGGTTTTCCTTCCTAGGTGTGACTCGAAATTACAGGAAAAAAATTAAAGGAACGGAACAGATAGGAAAAGACGCTTCGCAGCAGCTCGCTAGCAGCAACTCGCGCACTTAGCTTTGGTGTCTTCACTGTCGGCTGCTCAGGTCAGCTGCTCCCGCTCGGCTTCCTTCGGTTGGTCCCGGACACCCTCGTGAGTCCAGTCTGCATAGACGTCGGCCGCCTGTCGTCTGCTCTCGGCTCCGCTCGGAAATGCTCGTCTAGTTACTCCATTCCCCACTCGGCTGCGCCACTTCCAACCAGACTTCAAGTAGACTATCTTCACTAACCGTCTTTGACTTAACAACCTCGTGCTGCTGGTGTGGTATATCTTCAACTCTGACTATTGTCGTCTCTGAACCCAATTGTCGTCTCTGAACCCAATTGTCGTCTTGTTCGTAATTTACCGTAATTTATCTTCTGTCCTCTTTATCCCCGTGTGTATGGTCGAGAATCGAAAGTTTATTTCTCCTCCAGATGCCTATTTTACCACACGTCCTGTCACGGTCGCCATGCAAGGCTTTAATGCCTGAATTGCAAGGCTAAACTATCTGTCTTGATTATTGTTTTTATTTATTTATTTATTTATTTAGAAAAGTCACTTATTCGTCACACACATATACATTGATTAAACATAAGGTTCTTTATGCCGCGGTCGCCAGGCTTAGGTGTTAACGTTTGTCGGGTTACTAAATGATAAGCTCACACACTTTAGAATGGACATACACCAAACTTTATTGAGTCCGTAAGCTTATACTTTCACACCAACAGAAAATACCACCACCAAATAAATATTTAAATAAGGAATCAGACTCCTCTCCGAAAATTACAAATTCGTGGGACAAGAGGAATTAAATTGCACAAACTTCTACACTGTCCACAGTACTCATAACATATCCACAGTCACTTGAGATTGCCGTACTCCATGCAAAATAGTCAATACAACACATTACCAGTTTCTACGTTACACTCCGCCAAATCTTCTAGTCTTTTCACAATTTCTATAAACCCGACCGAAATGTTGCCGCGTCGGCCATTAAACTCCACGGCGGTCAACCATTCACCCCCACAGATAGCACCACCCTGACTTACTACGCCGGCCACAGATACTCTTGCATGGCTCTGACGTATGTTATGTTACAAGAAGATTTCCAACAAATAAAAAAAATATTAAAAAATCAACACTTATCCACCTTTAAATCGCATAATTTTTGTACAAACCCACATTTTAATCAATTTTGAAGGAAGTACGCTTATGTATACTTTAAAACAAACAGAAATATAGTGTCTACATTGGGTTTAAAGAAACCACACCCCTATCACCCTTTCCATCCCCTTAATTTTTGTTAATGTTCTCTATACATAGATACAGTTCCAATCCGATTCTGAAGGAACTTTGCAGACATATACTTTAAAACATACAGAACAATATTGTTTAAATTTGGTTAGCAGAAGCCAAGCCCCTCCTCCCTTTACTACACCCCTCATAATTTCCAATTTTCTTTATACAAACCCAGAGATTTTATCAGATTTCAATGGAACTTGAAAGTAGTATAGGAGCCTCCAGTAGACAGGTATCTCATTGTAATTGCAAGTCTGATATGAGGACCAACAGCATTCCATAATATTGTAGCTTGTTTGGAAATGGCAGGTCCTATCATTTGTAACAAAGTTTCAAATTGAGTTGTTAACATTTGAGTAAAATTTCTAAATGATCATCAGACATTCAAAGATCACTCAAAATATAACTCTTCTTTTTCATTATAGTAAGTAATTCCGCATCCACCACTTTCTCTTTCTCTTACACATCACTATACTACTTGATGTAAGTACGTAGACAGCACTGATCAAAGCAACCTCCTTGGGCAACATTTCTTCAACAGCTGACTAGTGTGTCTGCAAAATGTTCCATGTCAGTGTCCCCGGCAGCTGTAAAGCAACATGTTGCATAGCACGTCACTCCACTTGTCCCCTAGGGTGTCTGAGGCTTGACTGTACATGACAATTCCGTGAACTTTTTGACCATACCTGGTATTGTTATTGGTACCAAATATGGGAGTTGTACTGGGTCAAAGGAGCGTAAATATATTTGTTAGTGGAAATTACCATGGAACACAAACAATAAATGTTCCTGGTACCAAGCATGGTGGGTGAACAGTTAACATTCTTGCCTCGCATTTGGGAGGACGCGGGTTCGAATCCCTGTCCGAGCATCCAGATTTGGGTTTTCCATGGTTTCCCCAAATCACTCCAGGCGAATGCCGAGATGCTTCCTTCAAAAATGCCATGGTCAAATTCCTTCCCATTCCTTGTCCCCAGACCCATCCCACCTCTTAGCCGTCGACGAGGCGTAAAGCAATAAGTAAAAAAAAAAAAAAAAAAAAAGTTTTCTGGTGAAGAAGCTTGTCGTGGAATCACTGGAAACAGGATGCTAGGAATGACTGTGTTTGATGCAAATAAGGCATAAATTGGGTACGAGTCTTGCATTAAGTCTAGACAAATATCAGTGATAGAATACAGCAGAGAAGAGATGACCGTGAGCATAAACTAGTAATTCATTTGAAGCATAAGGGAACGGGAAAGTTTTCATTTCTAGGATAGGGAGTAGGAAATTAGGGGCGATCATGATCATAAACTAACAACTCATTTGGGGCATAAGGGAATGGGGAAGTTTTCATTTCTAGGAAATGGAATAAGAGATTGGAGAAAGAATTGAGGAAGGTGATAAATAATTTTCTTCAAACAATGACGACAGACTTTAAAGCAAAAGTTGGATGTGTACATTAATTTACACCGAGACATGGACTCTATTATAACTGATAGTCATATAGTAAAAAAATACACCACAGGTAATGAATACATTGCAAAACGCATCTCAGAAAGTAAAAAAAAAATCTGTGACTAAACTATAAAAACCATCTATTTATGTACCACTCAGAAGCACATAATGAAAAAGGAAATGGCTCTAGGCAATATATTTGACAAGGGAAGGGAAAATGACTCATCACTCACCAAAGTTGAAGGCTGTGATGACTAAAAAACTTATTTAAGAAACACTAAATTAAACAATATTTCGGTTTTACACCTTATTCATGCTGCAGGAAACGAGTCATGTGGTTCAGGAGGTGTGCACACACCAAAGTCCATTACATGAATGAGTGAATTATCAATATGCCGGGAGGGACTGTGATGTTATTTATAACTAAATATATTGCAGGTGGTGATAGAATTAAGAACAAAAGGGTACAGAATATTAAATTGGAAAATAGATAAATAATTTATTTTGAAGAAATTGTACATAGTTAAATGATACTAATAATAATGAGTGATGGATGTTTACCTCTAGCCAGTCCTTGTCGGAGTAATCCACCTCCTTGCGCTGACGTGAGCCCCGCCCGTAAACCTGCTCTGCTTCCTCTTCCACTGCCCATTCCTCCTATAAGCAAAGTCATCAATGATTTGACCATCAAAAATGAAACACTACTTTTAAAACAATAGTGTTGCACGTACTGAAATCTAATATCAATCATTCAAAAGCTTGACGAACATATGCATCCAACACCACAAAGAAAGAGGATTTTATTAGATAAACAGCATTTGTAACAAATTAAAGAACCACAGCTACTAATTACATCTACTGTCCTTTTCTACAATATCTAACTGCAACTGCAAGAGTTCTGAAGCCTTACTTCATCATCCTTCAGTAACCATGCTGGAAGCTCCTCTTCCCCCATTAAGCGTGGCTTTGCTTCGTCAACTTTCCGATCCAGATCCATCTTTTGAAAGATGTCAAACTCGGCTTCACTTCGAGCTATCATTTGATTCACAGTTTCATCATCGGGAACTTCATTTTCTTCCTATGGAAAAAAAATCAATGTTAATTTGTACGTCATTGCAGTAGACTCTCCACAACTTTACTATCCAAGGGCAATAGGCTTGAGTCCACTAAGAATAAATCAGATGCATAGCAGTTTTTAAAGATTAATTGTGCTAAGGAGATAACAAAAAACAGAATTATTTCTTATAAAAGATAAAGATTATTATTACTTTTAGAAAATAAATTCGACAAAATCAGGCATTCAGTCACGTAACCCGAAATGCCAGTGAGAAAGCATTACGTCACGCCACCCGAAATGCCAAAGTAGTTGTTGACATTTTCGCTGAACAGAACAGGTTACTTGGTAAATTATTTGTTTGTAGCAACTTTTGTCACATTAATACAGTTGTTCAAAGTTATATGCTTAAAGACAAGAGTAATTCACTATAGAACCAGGATTTAGCAGAGCAAACAGTATCAATTTGCCCCTATTGACGGCTTGGCATATTTTTCGTGTCAAACAGCGACTTTTGGTCATAGGAACTCCACAATATTAAAACTTCAATGTAAGTATAAACCAGTGTCAAATATACACTATAAGCTTAAATAGCATTATTTCAGTTTCATAAATAACCTATTGCTTAGACATAAGTTTTGTAAATTAATTGATACTGGTTTTGAAGTTACATATGGAAACTATAATCAAGTACTAAATAGCTAAACTTAATACCAGGTCCCCAAGAATTTCATACGGAAATTACAATTTTTTTTTTTTTTTTTTTTTTTTTCCTGATATATCGCTTGGTTCACGAGATATCTTGAACGAAAGGTGAGGTGTCATGAACGATGTCATTGTACATGATTGTGTGATACTATTAATACAGTGCTGTATCATAAATTTTCTGTTGCATCACATTTAAAATATATTTCTTTTTGCTTTCATATACACCTTTTCTAGAAAAGTATATTCTCAAAAACAGGTGTGGAAAATTTTAAAGCTATGGAATTGCCAATTTACAGTCTACTCTAAGCTTCAAATCAGCCTAACAACATCGCCGTTCATAAGATATCTCAAGAACTAAGAAAGATATTAATTTTTTTATTCTTTATTTTTGATTTGTTTCATCAAGCTGCATAAGGATGTCTCATCAGACTGTGGCAACACGGTAACAATAGTGCTGCAAGAGTGTGTTTATTATATTAAATGTATCACTAAAGAAAGATTTTAAATCATAAATACAAAACAATCTCAATGATGTTTATTTGATTGAACATGTATTTTGTAGTACTTGGCATACAATAATAATAGTAATAATGCTGGAAGATTTCTCGGGTGTGCAGCCGGGTCAATTGATCGCAGATGTACGAATTTTCGATGGTGTAACATGCCATCGTCTTCAGGAAGCGTCCACCGGTCGGCGTGAAGAGCGCAGTCCGGGACGCGACTGCTGGTCTGCTCCGGGGGCGTCGATATTTATACCCTCGGACCCCGCTCCCCCACTCCCGCCACTGCGCTCCGATAGCGGTGGTGGGGGTAGTGCATTGCAATGCGTCGAGCAGTGACCGTATCTTCCAGCAACAGTTCCGCCGGGAAATCTTACGATCACACACGAGTCACCTCTATGGGGAGGGAATGCTTATGCAAGTAAAGAAGCTAGATAAGCTCTGCAACAATAAGCAATGCCTGCTGAGCGCACTTGCCTTTCTGAAGAGATGCCGTGACAACTGCATTGTACCAACTTTTGCCAGGGGTGTTCATCACATCCAGATACCTGCCGCGAACCGGATTACAAGAAGGTCCAGCCTGGCTTTGGTACGAGAACGGATCAGAGACACGCGCCACCAGCTTGATACAATTGGACGCCAACTACTTGACCATCACCTAGAGTTGGCGCAATTACTCGCCCCTGACACTTGGGAGTGGGTTGAATGCTCTTCCTGGGTGCAAGCAGAACGAACGCAGCGTAATGCAACATTAAAACAGTCGTCCAAATTCAATCGCCTGGAATCAAGACAGCCTAAAGAAGATAAAGCAGAGAAAGAAACGTACGGTCTTAAATTTTACGGGGAAAATCATCGAAGATGCGGCCTTGTAAGTCCTTGAAAAAGGACTAAACTTTGCACCAACACCAGCATCTTTACCAATCGCAGACTTCATCAGCGGCATCCAACAGGTCACCTACAGCCTACCATCAGCTGCAGAGGAGGAAATACATCGTGAGACATGCCGTATTCTTACGAGGACCGCTACTCCGTTGAAAAACATCTCCAGACAGGAGAGAGACGCGCTGCATTCCCTGCGAGAAGATCCCGAAATAGTTGTCCTTCCAGCTGACAAAGGGAATATAACTGCCATACTACCAGCTGCAGAATACAAGGAGTAGATGTACAAACTACTTGACGATGCAGCTTACAGGAAGTTGGTGTCCAATCCCACCAGCAGGATACAACAGAAAACGATTGAAATTCTGCGAAATTCCTTACCAGATGACACAGCCAAGTATCTTCATCCTCGTGCTGCCGCACCACCTAGGCTCTACGGACTGTCAAAAGTGCACAAGCTGGGCTTGCCCATGAGGCCCATAGTAAGCACAATAGGTGCCCACACGTACGGTCTGGCCAAATACCTGACATCCGTATTGAGCCCTTTAGTTGGCAAATGTGAGCACCGTATCAAGAACTCGGCTCAATTCTTCAAACATCTGCAACAACTAAGACTGTCCGACTCTGATCTCATGGTCAGTTTCAACGTAGTGTCACTATTCACCAGAGTTCCCATTAAGGAATCACTGGAACTGATTGGCGAAAAATTTGGGCCTGAGCTCACAAAACTGTTCAGCTTTGTCCTAACATCAACATATTTTCTCTTTGATGGACAGTATTATGAACAGACGGATGGAGTAGCTATGGGTAGCCCACTGTCACCTGTGGTTGCCGACATGTACATGGAACACTTTGAGGATGTAGCACTGGAATCGGCACAGTTAAAACCAACGGTTTTCTACAGATATGTTGATGACTCGTTTGTCATCTGGCCACACGGAAAAGAAGAACTTCAATCTTTCCTACAACACCTGGACTCTATCCACAGCTAGATACAATTCACCATGGAGGTGGAACAGAACGGCCTACTACCATTTTTGGATGTGCTGGTAAAGAGAAGACCGGATGGCACATTAGGGCACAGTGTTTACTGGAAGGCTACTCACGTGGACCAGTAGTTACATGCCACCAGCTGCCACCACCCGTGAGGGAAGGAGTGCTAAATACACTGGTTCACAGAGCAGGTGTCATTTCTGACAAAGAAAGTCTGCCTGCTGAACTAACACACCTCAAGAACGTGTTCCAGAGTAATGGCTACGACAACCGCCAAATTCGGAATGCCTTCAGGTGGAAGACCACTCAAGAACCAACTGAGGAAGAGGACAAGCCAAGAGCCACAGCCTTCATCCTGTACGCCGGCAATGTATCAAGCAAGATTGGCAGAATTCTACACTGACAAAACATCAAGTGCGTTTACCGCCCACCGGCCAATATTAAAGCCCTACTTGGCTCAGTTAAAGATGATTTGGGTCTCAGGAAACCTGGCGTGTATCACATACCGTGCGAGTGCAGTAAAGCATACGTCGGGCAGACAATTCGCACAATCGAAGAATGGTGTAGGGAACATAAACGCCACACCGAGCTACAGCAGCCGTCAAAATCTGCAGTTGCTGAACATTGTCTTGAGACACGACATACTATTAAATACGAGGACACCAAAGTTCTGAGAAACACATCTCACTTCTGGGAATGTGTTTATAAGGAAGCCACTGTGATCCAGCTATGGGGTAACCTCATAAACAAAGACAACGGGTTCCAACTAATCCAAGCTTGGAAACCAGCATTGAAGCGGCTCCACAAATACCAGAGCCAAGGCACTGTGCGCGACGGAGGTGGCGTACAAACTGATTGTCACAGCTCGACGCGTTGAAACGCACTACCCCCACCACTGCAGTGGCTGGAGTGGGGAAGCGGGGTCCGAGGGTATAAATATCGACGCCCCTGGAGCAGACCAGCAGTCGCGTCCTGGACTGCGCTCTTCACGCCACCCAGTGGACGCTACCTGAAGACGATGGCATGTTACGCCATCGAAAATACGTACATCTGCGATCAATTGACCCGGCTGCACGTCTGAGAAATCTTCCAGCAACAGTTCCGCCGAGAAAACTTACGATCACACAACAGTAATAATAAAAATAATAATACTTGTAAAGTAGTAGTTCTGAAAAATTCCCCAGTTTTGCTTTAGATTTAGAAATATATTGTGCACAAAATGATCTTCACAATAATAGATTCTTGAATCTACAGATAAACTATGAGCATCCTCCCTCCCCCTTGCAAGTTGTAATAACTTTTTCCGTATTTTTTCATTGTTTGGAACATATATAAATAACTTGTTTGGTGTTTTTATTTGGGTGATTTTACACTGGGTCACTATACAGTACTTATAAAATGAGGAATTCATTTTTAATTACAGAAAACTGACATCTACCATGGCTGCTTTATTTTGTTTTGCATGGCATGATCTCATTCAAGACCCCTTGACAGTCTTGAGCGTTTTTGAGGTAAATTTAAATTCGTTTTTAAAAATGTGAAATACATAATTTAAATGTTCAACTAAAAAAAAATATTTTTTTTTTTGACTAAAAGAGTTAACCTATTTTTCAAATTAGGCAACTAGCCAATTACATCTATCAGAATTTAGTAAAAACGTCAAACAGAAGAATAGGCTAAGTTAACTAAAACCTGGTTAACACAGATGTATGTGTAGTAATTAAAAAATAGTACCAAGTCTAAAAATAAAGATGAGTCTATGAAGCTGTGTCTGTTATCTCCATATATTTAATTTTTCCTTAAGCGAGTACTAAGAAAGGGCGATGATCTATTTTCGAAAGGATAATTGCAAAGCACTAGTACACTGACATGACTTTAAATAACAAAGGATGCTGAAGAAAATTTCAGTATCTTCAAATCTATTATTCCAAAAATAATAATTGACCAGGATCCAGAAATGTCTATGGTGGGAACGCCACGGCCCTGTACTCCAATAATCCTCTATCACATTACAGTATCTAACAGATAAGGAAAGTCATTTTACAGTAATTGAACCAATTGTAATTACACAAATTCAAGAGATTATTTCAATCAATATTTTCCAACAGAGAAGCTATAATGCTTACTTTGGTCATTTAAAAGTAACTTCTTGCTGGAGGGGGGGGGGGGGGGGGGGGGGGGAATCAATGTTAAGTTATTGCAGAAGAAACTCCACACATTTAATATCTGATGGGAATTGTATTCAAGCATACCTTTCCAAAATGGTGAAATAACAAGATCAATATAGACAATAATCATTATTCATCACCTGACATGTAATCCTATTCTAATTCAAGCTAATTCTTTTGCATGACATGCTCCATATTGATTTACTTTAAGGAGTAAAAAAAAGCTAGCTAACTAGCTAATTACTATAGAAAATACTGCCCACCAATACATCCAACATAAGGTTTGATTATACCCCAAAATTTCTGTTTTAAACCAAATTGGTTGGAAAAAGAGAGGTATTGAGACAAATTATCACTAACTGCAAACACTTCCCTCATTGATTTTAAATAGTACATGACATACTGCAAGCTGATTTGTGCTACTAGCCAATAAAGTTATGTAGTTTCCTGTTACCAACAAAATAAAGTACCACCTTAAGAAAATAATGATGTGCAATCTCTGAATTAGAGTGTGATTGTCTAAGCAGATGTCACTGCCATATCGTCCTTAATTAAAATCTTGACTATTAAAATTTCCTTTACTGATGATAAATATATTCTTTGTAAGTTTCATAACTTCAAGAATTATTTCAGCAGAAAAAACAATTACAGTGAAGCATAATTCTTTAAGTTATTTCACCAAAATGTAAGGAAAGACTGAACTTCAAAAATTTCGTGGCTTACTTTTTGTTAATCTCAGATACTTTCTTTTGCTTCTCAGTTACACATTATCTTCATAAACTAAGAGGATATTATTATTATTATATCTTGTTCATGACAATATTGACAGGTATTTCGATTATTACTTTGATAAGCAAACGTTCCATTTCATTCACAGGAAGGATACAAAATGCTGCATCAGATTGACACCCTTTCCTGTTGGGAGACATGAGAATGTTTCCTACATTCTACATCATATTTTTATATAATTTGGAATGAAGTATTTAGTTCTTAAAGGCTTTATTTTAGGTTCTCATTTGATAATATATATCCATTATACTTTAAAAATTTGCCAACAGAAAAAAACAACATTATTATACAGGTTGTTTCAAAATGAATATTTGGGTTTTTATACTTCACAGAATTTTTATTATTAGATTTACAATTATAAATGATACATCAAATAAAAAAAAACAGATCAAACAGTTTTGTTGTACGCATGTGCTTGCAAATTTTCCAGTAGAAAGGTGAAGTAGTAAAGATGGCAGTGACTGCTGAACAAAAAGCTTTTTGTATTTTACAGTTTGCAAGGTGTAAATCTGTAGTTACAATTCAATGAGCATTCCGTATAATGTCCCATTGTAATCCTTGAAGTAGTGATAAAATCCATAGTGTAATGATCCAGTTAGTTTTGGTTCTATTCAGACCTTGAAATAACATCCCAGACACCCCTGCAGCGTGGGGGTGGAGCAGGTGCTCTATGACAGAAGGGCACTGCGTGAGATGAGTGGTGCAAACGTCGCACGTCAGAGTGACTAGTGTTTGGTCACAGTCTGTACACCAACATAATGGATGTCGTATGATTACGAAGGCTTCCGCGGTCACTGTATGTAATATCTTGGTTCTCCGGGTGGAGCCGCGTCGATTTGTTAAAACCTAACGTTTCTGCCATCTTGCTGTGGCTTTCATCAGAGGACTGCTTGTAAGTTTGCCGCTATCGCCTTATATAGCAGGAGCGCTAGCCGCCGCGGTGACGTCACCGCGCCCAGTGTAGGCGAACGGCCCCATCCTACCGCCTACACTGGGCGCGGTGACGTCACCGCGGCGGCTAGCGCTCCTGCTATATAAGGCGATAGCGGCAAACTTACAAGCAGTCCTCTGATGAAAGCCACAGCAAGATGGCAGAAACGTTAGGTTTTAACAAATCGACGCGGCTCCACCCGGAGAACCAAGATATTACATAATGGATGTCACTGTGCTACGACAACTGATTATCGTAAGCAAACCCTCTTGCACATAGTGAATTAACGAGACACCCTACAATTATTACTGAGGTCAGTTATCTACAGTACAAGTACACTTCATTTCGAGTAATCGGCACACGGGCTGATCGGCATTAATATGACCTATAAGCACCCTGAGATTAAGAACAATTTCATGCTCCATGTTCAGTCAGGATATATTTAATTCTAGATTATATTTTGCCAGCCGAGTCTCGGATTATATTGTATTTGTATTTTATTAATTCATTTGGTTATTTGATCAACAATGTTAGTAACTAAGGTTCAAGATTTGATTAACAGGTATTCTTTATTTGAAATAAATTAAATGATATGTGAAAAATCTTTCATTACAGGGAGTTGATTTAAATAAAGTTTTACAGCCATGAGGGGTATTACAATAGATGGTATCATCAGTTTGAAGACATAAACTGTCCTTGTAAAGGGAAGACCACAGGACGACCAAACCTGACTAAAGAATGTGTTGAATGAGTGAGAAATTCTTCCTTCTGTAGCCACAAGAAATTTGATAGGAAGGCTAGTCATGAATTAGCATTTTCAGCGATGTGTGTGTGGAGAGTTTTAACGAAAAGCTTACAACTACTTCTGTACAATTTACAGTTGTTACAAGCATTAAAACCTACAGGCTAACATTTATGTGGCAACTTTGCAAACAAAATTTTGCTGCATGATGATGAAGATATTTTTGATAGAATCATTTTCAGAGATGAATCGTCATTTTACTTAAGTGGAAATGTGAACACTCATAGTGCAAATCTGGGGGCCAGGAAATCACTACTAGGTGGTACAGTTGCAATGAGAGTCCCGAAAATTTAACATTTTTTTGTGCCATATCTTGGCAGAAAGTTAATGGCCCTTTCTTTTTTCACAAAGCAACTATAGCTATTGTTTCTTATCTTGATGCCTACAACAATGACTCTTTCCTCAACTGCAAGATGATGAACCAAAGAACTTTCATTGGGCTGCAATGGTGTGAAACCTCACTGGCATAACTCAGTATGCAATGTGTTAAACTTCGTTGTACCCAACTTATGGAATGTCCGCCATGGGGTGGAAGACAGGGCTTGTTCCAAAAGGTGTCGACCTCCACCCGATCTGTCACCACGGGATTTTAATTTTTGGAGATTCATAAAGGATTATGTGTCCGCTAGTAGCTGACCTTCCTGACTTAAGAAACAAGACTGAAGCAGTATTTGAGTAACTTACTTCAGACACAGTAATCAAGAATATGCAATTAAACTAAGGAAAAAGGAAATTGCTTTAGGCAATAATAAATTGCATAAATTCCCCCCCCCCCCCATTTTTTGGGTATATTATTATTTCTAGCGATTTACATATTTATATACAATATCTCAGTCCCACCGCCATATTGATAATCCACCTAGTCATGTAGCAACACTCGGCGTGTGCACACCTCCCGAGCCTCATGACTAATTTTCTCCAACATGAATAAAGTTTAATAACTGAAATATTGTATATATTTGTGTGTTCATGATATATGTTCTTCTCTTGTCGCTGCCTTCAACTTTGGTGAGTGATGAGTCATTTTGTAACAGCCCTCATACCTGAATTTTGAATAGTATTGTACTGTATGAAGTATTTGTAGTGAGCTGAAGTTTGCTTGAATGTGATTTGGTACGGTATGTTAGTTTTGTAATTTCTTGTAAATCAGTGTATATAGACTTTGTTTTATGAAAGAAAATTATTTAAAGTCCATTTAATATGTTTAAGAACCGAACTGTGCAAGAGAATTTCTTAAATGTTTGTAATTCCATGTATTAATGCAAGTTATGATGTCTGCAGGACATGTTTGTACAGTTTAAAATGATTTCTGTAAATAATTTTGTATTTAAGTATCTCTAATTACCATTTCTGATCATTTTGTAATTATGTTAAGTGATTTTGTATTAATTCCGATTGTTTTTAATATGTTTAATTGTTTGAGTAATTGTTAATGTTCGAGAAATATCCAGCGGATGCCTTTGAAGAATTCCAGAAATTTCGATAGAGACTATAATAAACAGAAGAACAGAGTTAGTCAGTATCCAGTTAGTATAGTATTCAGTTTTACAGAGAGTTTTATAGTTAGTTTTCAAGTTTAGTTCACAGAAGTTTTATAAAGATGATCTTTGCGACTGCTCAGAAGTGCGTCTCTGTATTGTATCCATGCATGTGAATATCGCTGACTTCGTTTCGAGAAAAATAAACAAATCTTCGACATAACCTTTTGGTGGACTTTTTAATTAATCAGTATATTAATTTAAACCACCGAAGACCCTAACATGGCGAACGTTGACAGGACGAGAAGTCATTAAATCATCCAGAGACCCTAACAATTTTCCCATTACTTGCAATTTAATCAAGAGTATGGGAAGAGCTGGATGTGTGCTGTGTGATGAGTAATACTCGCACTGAACACTTTTAGATTTTTTAATTTTATTTTAATTGCAAATCTGTTTGATTTACTCTTTTATTTGATGTATCAATTATAATTATAAGTCATATAATAAAAATTCTGTAAAGCCTCAAAACCATGATATTCATTTTTAAATGGCCTATACTTCGATTTTGAGGCTTCATTCTTCAGTCTCTCCAACTGAAGCAAATGGTTATTTATTGGCTCCTGAAATGGCATTGATTACAAAAAAACATGAGTTCAGCTCAACTTAGCTGCTTAGCAAGAATCTGAGTTCATATTTGTAAATCATGGAAGGGAGTAGGATTCTCATTAAATATAGCAAGTTACATATACTGTATATCCACTGGAATGCAAACAGCATTTGTTATGAAAGTTGGCTGTACTCCTAATGAAGCCCAATAACAACCACCACAGGTGACAGAGATAAAAGTGATTACATAGCAGTTGTTATTGACATAAGAGGATTTAGTACCTATTTTTTTTTTTTTTTGTAACATTTTAACGTCCCTTTTTAACAACGTGGTCTTTAGAGACGGGAAAGGATGGGGGCAAGGAATGGGAAGGAATTCGGCCATGGCCTTTTGAAGGAAGCATCCCAGCATTCGCCTGGAGTGATTTGGGGAAACCATGGAAAACCCAAATCTGGATGCCCGGACGGGGATTCGAACCGCCGTCCTCCCGAATGCGAGGCCAGAACGCTATCCGTTACACCACCACGCTCGGTTTAGTACCTATACCAAGGATCCAGAAAGTGAATAGACAAAGGAATAATTATAACGAAGCATTTCCCCAGAACTGTTCTTTATTTGTATGAGTGATGTGGGGTGAGGCTATTCGTTGGAACTGAAGTGGGAACATTCAGACAGTTAATAAAAATGTGGAAGTAGAGTTTTATCCCAAAATAAAAAATAAGGAAAAAGTATGAAAATAGATTTCAAAAGCGAAGTGGGGGCTAAAGTGGTTGGATGGAAGAGTGTGTAAAAGAGTAAAGTATCTCCAGGGGGCACTTGAAACAACTAAAGAAGCAATTAACAGCAGCAAATATGGGAACCTATGAGTTCCTAGTGACCTGGTGACATATGTTTCTCTTACCAGCTGTGCAATCTGCCTATGTTGTTGCCACCTAACCTAGTCCCATAATCCAACCAGGTAGAGAGAGACCTTCAGTTTTACACCAAATTCGAACCAAAAAGCAATAAAGTGTATTCCACATTAACAAACTTGTCAGAGGTGAAGGTAAGTTTTAAAGCCCATAAAAATTCCAGCTGTGACCAAGGAGACCCTTTGATCCCCAGCCATATGCCTTAAGTAACTGAGCTACCAAACTATTCAGAAACAACGAATAATTTAACTAGACATTTGGAAACTAAGGAGGGGAGGGATCCTTTAGACAATTAAGGATACATTAAATACATTAAAATGGCAAAAATATTAAGTAACTGATTCAATGTAGCAGTCTAATGCCATTATTTATAAACACTGAAGGAAATACAGGAATAGGAACATAACTGTCTTACCTTCAAAAGGAATGGACATCCAGACCAACTGATAGAATTGTATAATATTTACTGAATTAAAGATTTCCAAACCACTTATCTACTCAATCTAGCGACCTAAAATAATGCATTACATACCTCATCATCTACTTCATCCTGGCGGAGAATTGTCTTGAGAAACTGCTGCCTTTCAGACCCAGTTGATTTCTGGTCAAACATTCCAGCTTGGATCACTTTCTCATCCATGTTGAGTTTGTAGCGAGCTGCAGCTAGGATACGTTCCTCCACCGAGTTCACAGTCATTAGACGCAGGACACGCACCTCATTCTGCTGACCTATTCTGTGTGCTCTGTCCTGGGCTTGTAGGTCCTATGAACAAACATAAAACCACAGCAAACAAACCTTACTGTATCATAAATTGTAAAATTATCAACCAAACTGTTAAAAACATATGCATACACAATGAAAATAAAAAATGTGATGTCAGGTACTATTATAATGACTCTAAATCAAATGAATTTTTGGTTGTGTTAAAAGAATACAGCTAAGCAACATTCATTTATGTAAACTCATTTTATTATGTCAGAGACACCGTGTCCAACAGGCTACAGCTAAGAAGCCACAACACTAACTGCTCCAAGCAGTACACTACTGTTTTGTTGGAACTGAAACACAGAAATCTCAATCAGTAATGGAAGTCCCAAAAGATTATTGCCTTTTGTGAAAGATATAAACTACATATGGTGAACACACTACTTAAGAATCATTCAAGAAGGATATACACCTGGCAACATCCAGGGGAAACAGGCAGATATCAACTAGATTATATCATGGTCAAACGCAGATTCAGGAATCAAGTTGTAGACTGTAAAGCATACCCAGGAGCACATAGAGATTGACCATATTCTGTTATGAAGTAAAGGCTGAAGTTTAAGAGAATACAGAAGCAATACAAGCAGAATAGACTAGACAATCAATCACGAGAGAAAAGTTTGTAGAAATGGTAGACATGTATCTAAGAAGGAACTCTGTAAGGAGCTCAATTGAGGATGAATGGAATGCTGCCTGAAAACCTGGGATCACAGAAAATTTTATGAGTTGATGGATAAGAGAAGAAGGCACAAAAATGATCAAGACAAAGCAAGAAGAGAGAAATACAGGCAATTTAGAAATCAAATAAACAGGAGACGCAAAAAAGGAAAAGAAACATGGATGTAATAAAAGTGTGAAGAAGTAGAAAAGGAAATGGTTGTAAGTAAAGTATATGTGGTACATAGGAAGATAAAAAACAATTTTGGAGAAATGAAGAAAAGAGGTATAAACTGTTAAAGCTGCAGATTGGTAACCTCTTCTAAGCTCAGAAGATAGGACTAACTGATGAAGGAATACATAGAGAAACTCTTTGATGGAAATGATTTGAATAGGAAAAAGAAGTTGATGTTGGCATTGATGATTTGGGTGATCTGTTTTGAGGACAGAATTTGATAGACCTTTGAATGATTTGAAATCAAATAAAGCAGTTGGAATTGATGAAATTTCTGCACAACTTCTAAAATCCCTATGATAAAAAGGAATCTAAAGATTATTCAAACTTGTATCAAAAAGTTATGAAACTGATTTTAATAGAAGTGTCATCTTTACACTTCCAAAGAAAGCACAAGAATTATCATGCTATATGTCTAACATCAGATGCTTCAAAATTACTGACCAGAATAATATATAGAAGGATGGAAAGTGCAGTAGGTGAAGATCAGTTTGGGTTGTGATTCTGGCATTAAGATAAATACTTGAAGTGCGGATCAATAAAAACAAAGATACATTTAAGATCATTATAAGAATCAAGTAGCTATAATAAAAGTAGAGAATCATGAGGAAAGTTGAAAAGGGTGTTAGACAAGGTTGTAGTATATCCCCATTAATATTCAACTTGTATGTACAAGAAGCAATAAAGGAACTGAAAGAATGATTTGACTGTGGCATAAGTATTCCAGGAGATAAAATTAGTATGCTACGACTTGCTGATGTTAGCAGAACAGGTTGAGAATATTGAAAAGTTACTGACTATCATGAACAGAATACTGAAGGAAATATTTTGGACTAAATATAAACCAAAGAAAGACAAAAGTGATGAAATGTAGCAGAAATGACACCAACAATGGTAGATTACTGTAAATATAAAAATAGCGTCAGATGTGCCAGAAGATGTTAGTGAATTTAGCTACTTAGGAAGAAAAATTATAACCGATGGAAGAAGCAGGAATGATGTTAAAACCAGAATAGCACTAGCAAAAAAGTTTTCTTGAAAAAGAGAAATCTTTTAGTTTCCAATATTAATCTAGGACTCAGAATGAACTTTTTAAAAATCTGTGTATAGAGCACAGCACTTTATGGCAATGAAGCATAGATTTTAGGAATGCCAGAAAGAAGGAAAATTGAAGCATTTGAAATGTGGCGCTATAAGAAGGATGCTGTAAATTAAGCGGATGAATAAAGTACAAAATGAAAGAGTTTTAGAAATGGTGGGCAAGGAAAAAAGGTTTTGGAAGATTCTCATAGAAAGAAGGACAAGATGGCAGGTCATATTTTGACATGCAGGATTGGTTAACTTCTTAGATGAGGGAACAGTAAAAAGTAAGAACTGCAGACGAAGACAGAGATTAGAATATATGAATTGATAATTGAGAACATGGGTTGTAAGGGGTATGTTGAGGTAAAAACGTTAGCACAAGATAGGAAGAGATGGAGGATGCAAGAAACCAGTCAAGAGACTGATGAATGAAAAAAAAGGGGGGGAGACCATTGCAACTTCAAAAGGTGTCAACTCTGTACCACATAATAACCTTTTAGTAAAGAATCATACGTAAGATACATAGATCAGATCGTGAATGAATACAAGACTTTCCAACAATGGCGGCCGAACTGATTTTCTCAGGTAGTGGCGGATCCAGGATTTTGGTTTTGTGGGGCTTGGAGCTCGACTTGGACGAGGAGGGGTTCACCGACAGAAATCTCATTATTCCAGATTGCCGCCCTTATGAGAACAGTAGAGAGAGAGAAAAAAAAGGTTCCCAAAATCCATGCAGGGGTGACCTTCGTGCCTTGCCACAGAATGACTGAATGTTTCGACGGTTTACTGACCATCACTGAAGTGAAAGGTGCCTGGAAAAACAGCTCAGAGTAAGTATCTCGCAATATAAAGATTTGTAACGTGTGAAAGTCTCATTACCTGCAGTTACTGCCGGATTAAAGAAATTATATTGAAATTAATCAATGAAATTTTTTTTTAAATTGACCAAACGGCAAACATTTAGTGATTAGCCAAAAACCGACAAGTTGGATCTACAAGCAGTGCCGGATTACCCAAAAGACAAGACTAGGCACGACTAAGCAGTAGCCTGGAGCCCCTGATTTTCGAAGGCCCCCTGAAAGTTCACTTTTTTCACTAAATAAAATAATAAAAAATAAAATCACCCAGAATAAAACAATCAAAGTATTATGAAAAGCATGGAAATTATTTTTTTTGTTTCATTGCAGTGTACGATAAATAAAAGTAATTTTCAAAATACTATATATATTAAAATTCGTTTGTTAACTGAATAAATAAATATGACAAATTCTATTAGTCAACTACAAAACCTTTTCTTTGTACTTACAAAATACAGATAATTATTTTTAAAAACAGAGGGAATCAAAATTTTTGAGAGAGCCTAGGGCCCCATACTTTCTTATCTGGCACTGTCTTCGATGACCACGATGACAGACAGTGCAACACATTTCGCTTCAGAATCGTTTCTTGCTATGTGAATTCATTAATTTATGTAATTCGCCATCAGAGAATCTAAGACAAAAACAATATTGCTTGCTCGCGTTGACAAAGCTTCTATGGCAGTGAATACAAACCTATTTCAAACCGTGGACCATTAAATTTTCAAAAATAATTATGTGGGCCTCTAACTCACACAGGCCTAATTTTTTTTTCTTTCGTTTCAGCCGACTATTTATTTATTCATTTAGCTTGTGGCCATTGCACAAAAATAATACAATTTAACATTAAATTACAATTAAAAATTCAAAATTAACATGGTGTAGCCAATCTAAAGCTTCATTTGAAATGTTAATAAAATCTATCGGTGATCCCCTGAATGCTCGAAGTGGGCAGTCAAATGTCACGTGACGGATGGTTTGTTTCTCCTCACCACAGTCGCATCTCGGTGAATCTCTCATTCCCCATGTACACAAAGATGAAGCAGATCTTCCATGACCAGTCCTAAATGTGTTAAGAGCTACCCAGGTCTTGCGAGGAAGGTCGAGTCCCTTTAGTGCCTGTTGACTGTCGAACAGGGAGTGCCATTCTGGTGGGGCTGAGGCTATCCACTCCAATTTCCAAGCTTCTCTCCCATTAAAATTATCAGATATAATTTGTTTTACAGTTTTTACACTTGGATTTCTCGATTTAAGTCTCACAAACATATTATCCATGTCGTCATGGATGGGCAGATCCAAGTTATCACAGATCTTATTATACTGGGCAATTGGGAGATTGTGTCGTCTTATTGTAGGCGGTTCGATGTTGCACAAAACAGGTAGCCAGTACAGTGGAGTGGTCTTAATACATCCACTAATTATCCGCATTGTCTGGTTTAAAACTGTGTCGATCCTTTTGACGTGGGCGCTATTTATCCAGACAGATGAGCAGTACTCAGCTGCAGAATATACAAGGCTCAGTGCTGATGTGCGGAGTGTAGAGGCGAATGCTCCCCAGGCGGTGCCAGTTAACTTCTGCAGAATATTATTCCTGGTTTTTAGTTTTGCTGCAAGGTTGTTTAGATGTTTATTGTACGACAAGGTGCGATCCATTACGACTCCCAAATACTTGGGGAAGGGGTTGTGTCGGAGGGGAGTGCCATCAAGCAGAACGTCAAGTGAGAGATTCGCCGCCCGATTGTTAAGATGGAAGACACTAGTTTCGGTCTTGCTGGAACTGGGTACGAGACGCCATTTCCGAAAATAGTTGCTCAGGGTTTTGAGTTCTGCTGTTAAACTATTTTCAATTTGCTGAACGTTATCAGATTGTTGTACTACTGCCAGATCGTCGGCATAAGAGAACTGTCTGGATTCTGTTTGAGGAATGTCAGAAATATAAACATTAAAAAGAAGTGGGGCAAGAACTGAGCCTTGAGGCAGACCATTATTCACTCTTCTCACTTTGCTTATCTTATTGTCTGAAACAACCTGGAATGTTCAGGTTAGCTAGCATGGTATTGATCAGACAAGTGATTTTTTTACACTTCAAAATGTTCAGCAGTTTATATGCCAGGCCCTCTCGCCACACTGTATCATAGGCTGCGGTAAGGTCAACAAATACAGCACCAGTCTTCAACCGTCTCTCGAATCCTGCTTCTATGCGAGTTGCCAATGCCAGGACCTGATCCTCGCAGTTTCTTGCAGGTCTAAAACCTGCCTGTTCAACTGGGAGGTTTGCGAAAATAATTGGACTGATTCTATTGTAGATGATCCTTTCAAATAACTTGTAAGTAGTACTTAGCAGTGAAGGTCTAAAATTCACTGGAACTTCAGGGCTTTTTCCAGGCTTCAGAATGACTATGATCTTTGCCCGTTTAAATTCTGCAGGAATGACACTTGTCTGTAGTATGTTAGTGAAGAAGCGGGCCAACCATTTTTTGGATATGTTTTCCACAGTGTGTAAGGAACTCTGGGTGAACTTCGTCAAAACCTGGAGCCTTCCCATTCTTCATTTGTTTGATGGCCCTTGCCACCTCTATATCGGTGACAGGGGATGAGATGGTTTGTTGGGGCAGAGTACAATCGTTTTAGATGGAACAATAGTTTTTTCACGTTCCGAGTATGATCTTTATCGGCGCTCACTCTAGACATGTTGGCAAGTCGACTTGCTATTTGGTCTGGAGTGACCTGATGCTTTGCTTGAGGGTTATGTGGGGTTCCACCTAGCTTTTTAAGGAGGCTCCATGTTTTCCGGCTGGACTTCTTGAAATTCAAGGTTTGCACCGTATCATTCCATTTGCGTCTTCGGGCATTGTCCAGGCTCTGCAGCAGTTCGTCGGCTGCTTCTGTACGTCCGTTCTGTTGGAAATCATCATATAGCATTTCGCATGTTTCGTTCCAACACGGGATATATTCTTTTCTAAAGCCTCTAGGAATAGACTTTTAGCTGTCGCTATGGTTACTCTGACAAATCTATTATAATTATTTACTAATGGAGGTATCCATCTTAGGTTTTTATCCAGGTTACCGGCAAATTCTTCCCACTTTGCTTTCCCAAAGTTCCATCTAGGTAAAGGAGAGGATCTAATTATGGGAATTGTTAGGCCAACTTCTAGCAAGACTGGTCGGTGTTGACTATGTGGAAAGGCTTGCAGGACTCGTCTTGTAGTTGGTAAAGGGTGGCTTTGATCGTCACGTGAAACAAAACATAGATCTGGGTTGGTTTCGGTGTCCCATCTTCCCGATTTAAAAGTACCTGCGTCTTTCGGGTTAAAAACTAAGTTCATGTTATTTGCTGCCACCCAATCCTCTAGCCTGATTCCATCCTGGTTGTTTTTTGTGTACTTCCAATCTGTATGGTGGCTGTTGAAGTCGCCAATATACATTACAGGATGTCGAGACTCTGGTAGAACTTCACTCGGCCATGAAGCGGAAGGGGGTTTATACACATTAATAATTTTAATGTTGTTCACCACCGTGGTAATAATGTGGATGTTATTTTCCTGCATGCTGAGACGAGGTAGGCATTGGTAACAGTATTTCGCACATATGTTGCGCACCCGTAATTTTGATGATGAGTGACACCTAAAATTTTGTAGCCTTGTACTTTCCCTCTCAGACTCAGCTGCAAATCATTCTTGGTGTGGGTTTCTTGAACGCAGGCTATATCGACGTTGTGGTCAAGTAATAACTTTGAAAGGCAATCGCTTTTTGATCGGCTTATTCCTTCCATGTTAAGTTGGCAAACCCTTAGTGAAGGTCCAAGGGTTCTTGCCTTTTGGTTCTGATAAGAACCTGTTAGGTGACATGAGGATTACTGTGCTCTGGTTGCCAGGAGATCCTGTAGGATTGTCTGGCAGGCCGACTGTGTAGACTATTTAGCCGTGCAAGCACGTTGCCCAGGGTGTACCACGAGGAGGCTAGTCTACTTTACACCCGACTATAAGCGACGATTACGCAACTTCAGTTTCCTCTTCTGAGTTTCCTTCCTCCGTTGCCAGTTACCTCCGCAATTTTTCCACTGTCTTTAATGTCTTGCACCCTTGGCCTAATTTTATGTTCCATAATTATTAAAATCTCGGACATGTACCATTATAAAATAATAAATCTAAAATCACGTTTTGAATCCTATGGAAACGCAGATATAAAACTGGATGTGAACTATTAAAAGCTAATTACATGTTAATCAGACCAAACCAGACAAACAATAATGTTACTAACCAGATAAATAATAATGTTACTACAGGCTGGACGCTACACTATACCACCGGCCTACATGCATAAACCAAAATAAAAGACGCTAGACTGTACACCTTTTATTTTTATTTCCTTCACCACTCACGTTACCAATCTTATCACCTACCGCGGTTCCTCATACCCACTTAAAACCCTTAGTAAACCATCATTTACTTCATCTCTAGATGCCATATGGAAATGAATAGACTGTTGTAGAAACAGTACTGTTCTATCCTGGAAATGCCACATTTTTGCCCAGTCATTTCAATATTCAAGGCTTTTAATAAAGTTGGGTACACAGCCTTATACAGTGCGGATATGGTATCAAAGTTTATGATATTCTGCCTGTGGAACTGCTGAACTATGTTCGCTGACCACCAGCAATCAGCGAACCACAGGTTGAGAAGCACTGTTCCAGTGGGTGTTTAGTTGAATGCTACAAAAATGGCAGCTGCTGCACTCTGCCGGCAGTATTACTAACTTTATCGAGCTGCAGCGTGTGATAGAACGAAGTTGTCTCCATTCCCCATTAACAAAGCGGACCCCCGACTTTGAATATTTACACGAAAACGCTAGAGCGCATGCGCGATCTGTGCCAACTAAGATTTGTCTCCAAGACAGCGAAACAGTTCACTGATGTGGCCAACAGATGGAGTTCAATACTTTCACTAGCTGTCGTAAGTTATCATAGAGGAGAGAATGCCGCATTTATAATAAAAAAAAATTCTTTCACTGCATTTATTTTTTAATTTATTTATCCTTGATTAGAGGTGGTGACACGTCACAGTGTCACTATGTCTAGAGCCTGCCACTGATTTCCAACCGTTAGGTCGTAGTATGTTGAAGCCTCTTCTAATGTATGTGTTCCACTGGGCAACCCTCAAGGAAGTGTAGCAGGACCACTGCTCTTCTTAGTTTTTATAAATTTTTTTGGTGGCAACATTGAAGTAAGGAATTTGGCCAACTACTTAAAAATTTAACACAATCTGGATATTATATCAGCATGGTGTGATCGGTAGCAACTTACAGTAAACTGCAAAAATACGAGGCACTGTTCATAAATAAATAAAAAGAAGCTGTGTATTTAGGAGCACAAAGTAAAATGTTTACTTATTGACACGGTTAATTTCTGAAATATTCGGACCTAACGGTACAAAGTAACATAAGATGGGAACTGCCCACAGCTTTGGTAATAGGTAGGATTAATTTTAGGCTACATTTGATAGGTAGAACTTTGAGAATTGCAATACTTATACAAAGAAGATAGTGTACAAAAAAACTCTCGTGCAACCATATTTGTGCCATTGACAGAATAGAGAAGTTCTGCTCAATTTGGGACTATGTGCCACAGTCTTTAAACAGTGATTTACTTGGTATAAGAGTTTTTAAATGGGAGAAATGCACTATCAAAAGAAGTGAAATTAAAAATGAGAGTGTAACAAAGTGGCCTACTGGGACCATTGCTATTGATTATTCTCATGAATGATAGTGTTGATGATTTACTATCAGACTTTAGGTTGTTTGCAGATGACACAATTCTATCTAAAAGGATCTATGCAGCAGCAGGGTGATCTGGACAAGATATCTAGCTGGATTGGTAAACACGGGTTGAAGATAAATTTAAAGAAGAGTCAGCTTATTAGACACACAAGGAAAAAAAAAAAGGTTGATTGTGACTACAAGGTGGGAAAAGAATTGCTTGTTGAAGACTTTAAATGTAAATATACGTAAATGTAGGTATAACATTTGATAACAAGCTCAACTGGGCAGAACACATTGGACAGATAGTTGGAAAAGGTTTAAGAATCCTTCACTTGTTGAAGAGTGATGAGGGGATGTATGAGGGAAGTAAAGGAACTAGGGTTACATGATTTTGGTCAGACCACTGCTTGAATATGGGACCGACATTTTGAGTTTCAAATGCAGAAGTTGGAGAGAGTGCAAAAAATGGCTGCTAGAGTTGTTTCTGGAAATTATCACACAACACAGTAAGTAACAGATATGATAAAATAGCTCGTCTAAAACATTAGTCGTTCTCAGACCTCCCACCCGGAAAGCGTGTCAATTTGAAGTGACTTTGAATGCTGCATCAAACTGATCCAATGCTTCCACGAGTGACCCAAGAACATTTTATATAGATTATAAACTAAGATAGCATCCATTCATGCCAATCCTGCCATCAAACAAGTGATCACACAATATATGTTTAATGGAAAGTCACCAGATTTTGCAAAGTTTTTATTCTTGATGAGGATGTATTTCCTATCTTTGAAATTCCAGCTGGAATATTGTATTGGCAGCTGAGGCAGGTTAGTGCCGATAAGGACTTAAGAGAGTGACCATGATTTCTTTTTCAGTACTTAGTTTTTGATGTATACATAATATTTATGGAAATTGATTAAAAATTAGACTAAATTTACAACATATTGTAGCTACACCATTAGAACTATTAGAAGAAAAAATACAGAATAAATGAACAATGACTTCAACTGATAGGTGCAAAGACCACTACATCTGGATTGTCAGCCACAACCTCTTCAACTTGACATCTAATTGTTCATTCAAAACTGCCATCTCTCGAGTCACCAAATTCTCAAAATTCCAGGGATGGTAAGGAAATACTAAGTGCATGTTTCAATACTGCATGATACAAAGTATAACAATGAATTCTATCATTACTTATATTAAAACTGATGATCAATTATGAAGATTTCATTCTTTGTTTCCACTAAAGCAAGCTTTGTGACACCTTAGAGACTAACCATGCACCCATTAATAATTGTAATAATAATAAATGGTAGTTGGCCATTCTAGAACCGTCATTTGATAGCTCGATGCACCTCACACCAATTGTGGCCAGATTTCACATGTTATCGCACCGTCATTTATGTTCTCATAATTATTAATTTTATTTTGTCAATTGACTCCTTAGAATAGGTCAGCAGACCACAGTTTGCAAAATAGTATATTAAATAATTGTGACACTGATTACAGAATCATCACATCTGGTGCAAAATATAGAACAAAGTCATATGGAAGCAGCTCCATATTGCAGATGTCATTTCATATTCACAGTAAATGTGATATGCTAACTCTGGTATCCCGTCCCGACATCGCCGCATGCCCGGCAGATGGCATGGATATTGACTTCATATAGACGGCACTGGCATCGGAGCAACCAGCGCCACCACATCATAGTTTTCCGCCGCGGCCAATCGGAGCCGACCCGCCGCGCATATAAATAAAGCCCGCGCAGACCCCACTCCTCAGTTCAGTGTTCACTGCGCTTTCGGTACTCTCTCTTACTGTGAATCGCCTCTCGGACTCTGACAGTGCTCGTTCTTGGATACGTTTCGGTACTCTCTTCGGACTCTGTGAACCTCACGCCGGACTCTGACAGTGCTCGTTTTTTTAATTATGTTTCGGCGTGCTCCTGGGACTTGTTCGGGTTGCTCGTGACCGTCTCCGTGGACTGCCTTCTGACGTGTGGCGTTCGGCCGTCGTAAGGACATAGCACTAACAACATGATGTGTAAGATTATTTTGGTGTTGATATAAAATCTCTAATCATATCTAGTATCTACATGATTTGGGAGAAAGATAGGGATAATATGGATTCTGTTATTTTCATCATTTTCTGGAGAGTCTATAGGTATCACACCTATGGTGGTGAGGCAGATTATGCTAGCACTTCAATTTACTTTCTTGATGTTTAGGCAAACCCTTGGATATAGGCCTAAATCCCTTCTGATGCGCGGTGGTGCGTGTACATCAGTACACTGCATTTCTGCTAATTTTGCAAGTGGAGAATATGATTAATAGGTCCTATTTCAGACTTAATTACCACACCTGTATTGTTGGTAAATGATATCCGTTGCAACAAAACAAGAAATATAATTGAAATAGCAGGCATATAAATCTCAACATACTGTGATGATGAAACAGGAAACAATAAAATCAGTTGGCACAGCAGAATGTCTAAAAATAGTGCAATTTTCTTCGGGGAGGGGATTGAGGTAGGAGGAGCATCAAGGAGGGGGAGACAAATATTTAGGAACTGAAACTGTGACATGTATTCATAAGGCTGCACTATGGCCAATAATGAGATATATAGGGTGGGGCAGACAAACGACAAGATTCCTAGAAGGGCTGGCAGGGGTGACGGGGGGTTTGACATTGGACGTCTAGACTGTCAGAATTTAGAAGCCGTGCAACGCCGGTTGAGTGGGGAAGGTGCATTTGCTGTAAAAACATATTACAAAAACGCAGATAGTTTCATTGTTTCTCAAGTTATCTCCAGGTGCTTCGGTGCCATCAGTGAAAGCTATCGGACTGTGAGTGAGAAATTTTGGAGCCACTGCAAGCACAACAAAGAAAAGAAGTGGTATAGAGAAAAATGATCTCCTAATAATACTGGTCGGGTATGTGAGGCCTTAACAAGAAGTAAACGAAAATCAGCTAGACGACACAGTGGTGAACTTGATATTAGTTATTCACCCATAAGAAGGATTCTTAAAGCATGACCTCCATTACCATCATGCAAGTTGTGCAAGACCTTAAACCTCATGATTATACTAACAGAGTATGCTTTTGTGAACTGATGTTAAATGTCATTGGTTATAATGAAGAGATAGTCAAAATTTAGGGATGAGTGACAAAGCCCACTTCCACCTTAGTGGCTTTGTAAACATGAGAATTTTAGATACTGGGCCGAAAATAACCCACAAAGTCTCAATGAAAATGTGAATGTGTTGCTACAGTGAGTATGACCTTGATGAAAACACACTTTCACAGCAAGATGACACAACTGGCCATACCACCACAGCGTCAATGGATTTACTCTGGCTCGCTTTACCTGGTCGTATTATCGACACTTACCACACACAGAACTTAGTTAAATGTTTCAGAACAAGATGGAAACAGCTGACATTCACCACTAGTACTTACTACAATCTGGTACTAGATGTAAAATGCTTGGCATCAGCAAGAGCATGTGGTCATAAAACCATAGCCTCTGATTTGACCATGCTGAGGATGAATAAAGTTCACCAAAGTCAGTAGACCCCAATAATGGCAGCGAAAGGTGGTGAAGAAGAAGAACAATTCATTTATGCTACTGCATAATTTCTCGATGTTTTCACTTTTACCGGATAAAAGGAAAATATGATAAACAAATTGTATCATACTGATTGTTTCTTCCTGAACTACTTTGACTGCTTCTTCCACACACAAGAGAAACATTGGTGTATCACATTCTAGTTAATTAATGTTTTTTATTATGATTCTATACTTCCATCACCTGGTTCATATATAAATTTTACACGTGACTTCTTTAAATAACAGAACACCGACATGTCAATATGTGACATGTTTATTGAGTAAAAAGAAGTCAGGAATGGGAAGGCATTCAGATATTACATTTGGTGGAACCATTATGCCATGGAAAACCATCGAAAATATATATATATATTTTGTTCTCATTTTTCCAAGTTTTTCATCTCACATTCATTAAGGTCATTAGAGCCAGCAGAGAAGGAAAGGAACAGTAGGGAATCTGGCATTTGCTTTTTCAAGGAACCACACCGGTAGAATGATTTTAGGAAATCACGGAGAGCAAAAATCAGGATGGCTGGACGGGGATTTGAACTCGTGCATTCCCAATTGCCAGGCCTAACTGTTTCCACTCACCCAACTGACTCGGTCCAAAATACTCATGTCCATACCAGGATCTTATCACATACCATCTTAAATGCCAGCCTTGAGTGATAACTGCTCACCCACTATGTAGAGCAGTGTGTTTCATAACCCCCCTTTGTGGTTATGGGTCCTTCAAAAATATATTGAATTGTATCCATGTTATCTATATGTTAGTTTTTGAGTCAACTTTATACAGCTAAGGAAACATCATTCCAGAACAAGAATATTATTAAGCATTTATGCAAAGGCATACTGTATTTTAGAGGACTGATGTATGTGTGCAACAATATGAGCCATTTATTATGCAGGAGAGACAAGTAGGTCTGGAAGAAGCACAACAGATCTAATATTTGCCTTGAGAATGCTGGAAGAAAAATATTGGGAAAGAGGGAAAAACCTAATTATTGTGTTTATGGACCTAGAAAAGGCATATGATAATGTTCCTAAATCAACTATCTGGAAAAGTCTAAGAAAACTTAAAATACCAGAGTACCTCATTAGAAACATCCAAATACTGTACAATAATTGCAAGAGCTGTGTCAATGTTGGGGATGGTTACTCTGAATGGTTCAGTACAACCAAAGGAGTACAACAAGGAAGTGCCCTTTCACCCCTTCTGTTCATAGCGGTGATGGATAACATCTTAAAAGAACTAAAAAGAACATTCAATAGAGATCTACAGGCACTGGTGTTTGCAGATGACATGGCAGTATGGGATGAAACCGAAGAAGGAATACAAAACAAACTGAAAATGTGGAATGATAAGTTTGAAGAATATGGAATATAATTTGATAAATAATAATAATAAAAAAACTGTAGCACTAAAAATAAGCTGAAAAAAATACAGATTGTCACATAAAATTAAAAGACCACCAAGCTGACGTTGTTGACCAAGTCAGCTACCTGGGGAGCATAATTGCTAGTAACGGTACAAGTGAGTTAGAAACAATGAACAGAGTAAACAAAGGAGCCGTGTGGGGCTTACTATGGGACATGAAGGTTCCCAGAAGAACAAAAGTTGTCTTGTACAAATCATATCTCATTCCTATTCTCACATATGCTTTGGAAACATGCACACTAACATCAAGGGACCTTAGCAAGATCCAAGCATGTGAAATGAAGTTTCTTAGAAAAGTCCTCCAGAAAACTAGACTTGACCACATAAAGAATGACAAGATTAGATCAAACCTAGAACTAAGGGAATCCATGGAAGATAGAATTAGGTCATCAAGACTTCGGTGGTTTGTGCATGTCAAGAGAATGACTAGTAAAAGACTGCCAAAAACTTATTTGGAAAAAAAAGATAGTGGGCAAAAGACCAGTGGGAAGACCAAGAAGAAGATGGACAGACCAACTGATGGAGGACATAGAGAGAAGAGGCTGGAATTGGGAATACATCACGGACAGAGAAACGTTTCTGGATAGGAGACAGTGGAAAACGATAGTCTATAACAACCAAGGTTCATAAACCACACCCGGGAAACTGGAGATGGTCCCCAACGATAATGATGATGATGACATACAAAATTGCAACACTAACAGTGTAAAACTAGATCTCTTCAAAGCACTTGACAGAGTGTACCATAAGATGGTGCTGAATAAAGTTAAAAGAATTGTGAATTGCTAAATCGCCACAGGTCGGGATGTGACCACATCTTTTCCCCTGCCGTATGTCTCGCCTCTCACATGATTAATACTCATGCCGAAATATTGTGCAATTTGTTTGTTTTTGTGTTTTTTATGTGTTCTACTCACCCTCCTGCCTTCATCTGTGGTAAGCGATGGGTATTTTTTCTGTATCCTATCTAATTCTTTTGACTATTGTTTCACTAGTCAAAAGAAAACTGCAATGAACATTGATGTGAAAGCGTGTGAAGTACTGTTCCAGACCGACATGTAAAGGAATACCACTATATCCGTGAGTACAGTGTGTACATATGTAAGTACATATTTATTAAGAGTTGTACTGTACATAATTATTGTAACAACACATGTAAAACACTTTACAGCCACTGAAGATGCCCTACACCACAAGGGCGAAACGCGTCTGGGGAATCAAATCAAATACAAAATTCACCAAACCAGTTGTTTTTGACGGATTCATTTACATAATTATTGTTCAACAACTGCGGGAAGATGGCCTATCACCATATTTATAAAATTACACTTTACTTCATAGAGAAACTAAATATCATTTTCAACTGTATCCCTTTAAAAGACACCTGCTGGCATTTGAATGCATATATTGCAATTGTATTTGGCAAACAAATTTTCAGCGTACTAGAATTTGATTTCACATCATTTTATTCTCTACTTGATGAGCAAAATATGTGAAAATCTGAATGACCATAATGTTCAATATGTTCCATTTCATGAATACATGGCTGGAAAGTTAGGGGAATCAGATGCAACTACAATCAGAAACTTATGACAACATCTCCATACCATTTCAAGACAATGGTTGATTGGAGCATTACATGTCTCAAAACTGTTAAAGAATGGATTGTAAGAGAAACTTGGTGATAACAAGCTAATATAAATAAGGAAACAATTGTTGTCTGACCTGTTAGTTAAATATTAATGTCTTTACAACCATCAAATAAACTTCACTTTCAGTTCAATCACAAATTAGACACAGTAATTGGACTACTTCAGCTACATAAAAACTAAATGCAACTTACTTGGTGTGGGTTCCAATCGGAGTCAAATATGACGACAGTGTCAGCTGACTGCAGGTTGAGACCGAGCCCCCCAGCACGTGTGCTAAGCAGAAAAACAAAATACTGTGAATCAGGGGAATTAAACTTGTGCAGCAATTCCCCACGTTCCTCCGCTTTCGTAGTCCCGTCGAGACGCAGATACGTGAAACCCCTCCAATTCAGATAATCCTCCATGATGGTCATCAGCTGTGTCATTTGGCAGAATAGCAGCACACGGTGATTTGTTGTCTTTAGCTTTGGCAAGATTCTGTCCAGCAGTTCAAACTTTCCTGAAGCTCGGAACAAGTCTGGCCTGAAAAATACCAAAAGCAGATATTGAAAACGTTATGACACAGATCTTATTCAGGCAATAAAATGACAATTATTTTGAATATAATAAAAAGAGAAATAATAAAATCCGTAAATCACTCTAAAGACATAAAAATAGATCAAAATGGATCTGTGCATAGTGAAGTAGGGGGAAGATTGTGTAGTATTTAATAAACATTTAGGTGAAAGGGGATCTTCTCCACCACCCCAAAACTGGAACTGACCTGATAAAATTTTGATTAACTGCTTATAACGTCCTCTTCATTTTTTGCACTCTCCTTTTTCAGAAAAGTCGCCTCAAATAAAATTAAAAATGCCGAAATTTAAGACAATCCGCAACCGCAAAATGTTAGCAGCACTGCAAAAATGACACAAAAAATTATCGGTACAGGGATCATATCAACCTAAATAGGTTCAGTTTGTCGTAGTGATCTTGGTTAGCTTGAAATTTAGCCTGGACCAAGAGTAAAAAAAAGTACGGGAAAATTTGTTCTGCGGCATCATTCTCGGAAACGGTGCATTTGTTTACAACGGAAGCAATTGATTGTCTCTGAATGCTTGTAACGATTCTAAGGTGGTGAGCCTTGTTGTACTGCAATTCCGATAAATATTACGTATTTGTTAATTTCATATGACATTTTGCAACAGAGTGAATCTAAAATGACAAGAAGATATTACAATAGAGGATTAAACCAAAATTTCAAGAGATTATAATTGATTTTGCAGTGCCGGTGGCATCTACTAAATGCGCTGTAATGTCATATTTCAGCATTTTTAATTTAATTTGTGGTGACTGTTCTGAAAAACGAGAGTGCAAAACGTGAAGAGGACATTATAAGGCAGCAGTTAATCCAAATTTCAACAGGTCAGTACCAGTTTTGGGGTGGTGGAGAAGATTGCCTCCCACCCAAACATTTTTCTTCAGTTGTAGAGAAATTAGACATAGAAAAATGATCTCCAGATAGTGCCCTAAGGGTTCTTCAAACTGCTTTCCCAAATAGATTTGTGGACAAGGCAGTTTCCACCAGTAACAGTCTCAGAAATAAATAAACTCAGAGTAATAAAGCATGTTACACAATATATCATCACCAATTCACAGTTTGGGTTCCAAGAAAGATCATACACAGAAATGACTATATATTCATTTTTTTTACAGGAAGACCCTCAAAAGCGGAAACATCTAATCATGATGATGATTCATTTTTAAATAAGACATTTGAGGAACTGAATAATAAAATGAGCCCTTTAGAAAAAAAAAAAATTGTGATCTTCTTTTTTTGTGATGTATTTGACTGTATAAATCATAAATTACTTCTAAATCATATGTGGAAAGCTGGATGCAAAAAGTTTTGATTCTAAAATCAATGAAGATGTTTCATCAGACTGGGAGAAAATAAAACATGGTATACCACAATTTTCCATCATAGGACCTGTCCTTTTTTTGTTATACATCAATGATCGTCCTCAAAACTTATCCAAAACAGTTAAGAGCATTTTATGTACAGATGACACTATCCTGACTGTGAGAAAATCACTAAAGAGTAATCTAGAATTTAATGTAAATGACGTTCTTAGTGAAGTAGCAAACTGGTTTAATGCGTATTCCTTAAAAGTATATTTTGATGAAACACATTATATTAGGCTTAAAACAAAAAAATTATGCACAGCAAGATTTACATATAAAAATAACACAATCTTGAAAAAAAATTCGCTGTTATTCAAATCAATGAAAAACTGTTGGCAAGAACTACTGAACAAGTTAAGTAGTGCCACCTTTGCAATAACAACACTTCCTTTAACAGCACATTTTGAAATAACAAAACAGGTGTACTCCTCATATTTTAATTCGGTCATGTCATATGGCATAATTATTTTGGGAAACTCTTCACAGCCTAAAAAAAGTTTTCATAGCACAGAGAAGAGCTACAAGGATGCTGTGTAGGGTAAAGTCAAGAAATTTTTGCAGACAACTCTTTAAATGGTTCAATATTCTTACAATGAATTATCGGTAGAGATATTCCCTCATGTGCTTTGTCACAGAACATTTTAAACTGTCAACATCAAAATTCACAGGTACAGAATTTCAGTACAAGAAACAGAAATAATGTTCAGAAAACACACACATCACTATGATTATTATGAAGAGGAGTTAACTGCTCTGGGACACATCAGTTTATTAAATTTCCCAAAAGTATAAAACTGATTGTAGATAATAAAGATATACGGGGTCTGTTAGGAAAGGATCCGTCCTTTGACCAGAAAAAAAAAAAAACTGGCATATCTGGAGCGTTGGAAACCTAATCACACTCAAAGTAGTCTCCTTGGGACTCGACACAATTGTCACAGTGGTGCTGCCATTGTTGGAAGCATTCTGAGAAAGCCTCATTCGGAATGGAGTTCAGCTCTGCTGTCGTTGCAGCCATAATGTTGTCTCTTGTCTGAAATTGCTTTCCATTAAATTGACTCTTGAGTTTGAGAAATAGCAAGAAGTCACAGGGGGCAATATCAGGATAGAAAGGAGCCTTTTGAACCACTGGAGTCTTGATTTCTGCCAAAAAAAAGTATGAAACAAGTGCGAGGAATGTGCAGGAACATTGCTGTGATGGAGGCGCCAATTTCCTGTTGACCACAAGTCTGGTATCTTGCACGGCACGGCATCAGGTATGTGACGGAGGACTTCCCTGTAGTACTCTCTGGTGATTGTTTGACTTTGTGGTGTGTGCTTGTGGTATACTACACCACGGGAATCAAAGAAAACAGTTAGCATTACTTTGACATTGCTGTGTTCTTGGTGAGCCTTATTTGGTTTTGGTGGAGTGGAATGCCACTGTGAAGGCTGGGATTTGGTTTTCAGGTTGTACTTGTACACTGAGGACTTGTTACTGGTAATTATGGTGTTCATGAAACAGGGCTCACTGTTTGGGGAGTCCTGTGAGACTTCAAAATGAGTTGCTTTTGCACCGCTGTCAGCAACTTCAGCACGAATTTCTCAGACACTCTCTTCACAGCGAATTCTTCAGTCACAATGGAATGTTCCAAAATAGTGCCTATTCCCACCTCTTCCGCAGTTTCTTGGATAGTCATACGATGGTCCCACTTCACCACAGCATCCACTTTGGCAATGACCTGGCCATTTTGGCATGTTGATGGCCAACCAAAGTGTGGCTCACTGTCCACCACCGTATGGCCATCTTTGAACCGGCTGTAACATTCCTAATCCGTGTGTTGCCTATAGCATCATCATCACCAAAAGCCTCCAGAATCTCCTGAATGGTTTTCACCTGGCCGTCGCCCAGTTCTGGTAAAATTTGATGCAGTAGCACTTCTACAGTCGTTGTGATTAAAAACTGATGGAAGCACTACAAACAACCTCACACAAGTGCTGCTTACCAGGAACTGACGCTATCGACAGACAGGAAAAAATTCACGAGGTTTAAAGGTCAGCAGGCGCATTTTATTCAAATCCATCAGGTCATTGAAAATAATAATAATAAAACAAAAAAGAAAGTTGTACTTAAAGAAAACTGAGAGATAATTTTAATTTTATGCCTTCTACTCCACTCAAGAATTTGAACAAAATAATTAGTTGAATTCAATATGACTTCTGCAAAACTGAGTTGTAAAATTTAAAGTTCTTTTCTTTTCTTTTTTTTTGCATTTATAACATAATTTTTTTGAAATATTATTTTTACTTGATTTGCAACAAATAGTATATTCAGCCATACCGAATCTTCTGTAGTCTTCCTGGCCAAATAGCCTAATATTAGGCACACGTATTCGGTTGGTCTGCTGCCAAAAAATGTGTTACTGTGCTTGTCTCTCACCTGACTGTTCTAGTTACTTCCCACCACTATGTGCCTGTTTTAAAATGCTTTTTCTTATTATTATTATTACTATTTTTTAAAAAATAATAAAAAAACAGTTACTGCACTATAAACCATCTCAAGGTGTGAAGATGGGAAAAATTTCTTGCGATGGTTCATATGAAGAATTAACAAAAATCATAAGTTTCGGATATGCATGCATTTCTGAAATTGATTCCTATATTGTTGTGAACATGTGAAGAATGTTGCTCAATGTGATATAGTGATAAAACTAACATATCACAGTGACTTGTCATACAACAAGGTTTGAATGAACGATTTCAAGGCATCGATAAAAGTTATTTGTTGGTGATCTGGTGACCCGCACGTTGAAATCAATGTTTAAACTAGTAAACTGCAAAGAGAGAGGGCAACAGTATATTCTGATTGATGGCCTAAATACGTGCTGTGAAGCAAGCAGTGAGTTCGTTCCCTATTCAGTCCAAATGGATCACGACAGAAGATCTGGGTCAAAGTACTCGGATGCTTTGGAGAGATTGTTGCAGAGAAAAGAATGACAAATACAGGGACAGTAAAAAACAGTTGAAACTGATGTTTATTTAAATATTAAGAATATTTCACATCATGTAAAACTGTTTATTTGGTGGCAAGCAAGATGAGATAAAGTCCGGTGTTTGACAAAAATTGCAGCAAAATATTTGTATGTGCCAGGAAGCAGTGTATATTTGGAGTAGATTTTCCCTGAAGCTGGGAATGTTTACGAGAGTAAAAGGAGAAATTTACTACTTGCTAATGCAGAAAAATTAGTATTATTGCATCAAAATCATCCACTTCAAAAGTTCTATTATGATAGTTCAAATGAATACGTATTTAATATCTTTGTTAGTTTTGTTATGACATTGTGGAAGCTCATTAAGTACAATTATTTTGTAATTATAAGTAAAATACATTTTCATAAAATGATTCAATCGTATTATTTCAGGCAATTGTCCAACTACAAAAAAAATCACAAAGTATTTGGTATTAGCCCAAATGAGATAAAAGTGACTAAATAGGCCAATTAGTTGACAAAAATTCGTTTCAACCTAATTATTACTCATATTGTACGTGTGTGCGTTTACCATGACATGTTTCACATACCAGAAGTCCTTCCTCACTAGGCATCCATGGAAAAAGATTAATTGATAAATAAATAAAACCAGAAACTGCCCAGAACTTGATGAAACAGGTAGTTATAAAAGGATGAAACACTGTACATTAGACAATATAAATGTTGCACATGTAAATTTTATACAACAATTTTAGTGCTGTGGCAGTATTATATATTTTCCAAATGGGTTATACACTTAAAATATTTTTGGTGCTAATACATCAGAACATGTTGCATTGCATTTAACTGGCAGTGTGCAAAGCAGTATTTTTCTAATCAGAACATAAAGTGTTGATCTGACTAGCTGGTGCCCACAATATTGTTCGTGTTTGTAAAGAATTTGGATTGACAGCTACTGACATGGTAGCACGATGGGAGACTCGATGTTATTACCACACACAAATGCCATTCATCTGCACTTCAGGCAGCAAAGTAAAATATATGGACGCACATGTCTTTGGTTGAAATACGAAAATATCCTTGATTGACCAATTTTAACCACCATATCTCCCACACTCCCAGAAATTCAGCCAATGTTGTGATAGACGAATGACTCTGTGCTACTACCACACACAAACAATAGTGTTCTGCGCTGGATAGTTTTGGTTGGAAAGTGATACACCCATGACACATACGTTTTTGGTAGAAATATGACAGTGCCGCAGGTCGACCAATTTCAACCCCCATATCTCCCACAACCCCATAGCTACCGACATCTAACTACCATAGTACACCATACGAGACACGATACGAGACACGATACCACTACCACACACAAACACCAATGGTCTATGCTATGTAGTTGTAGCAGCAGAGTGACATATACAGCGACACATATCTTTGGTTGAAATACGAAAATATCCTTGATCTGCAACTTTCAACATCCATATCTCCCACACTCCCACAGTTACCGAAATTCAGCCAACGTTGTGATGACGGGTGACTCTGTAACACAAACACCAGTGTGATCTGCGCTAGATAGTTTTGGTTGGAAAGTGATACACCATGACACATACGTTTTTAGTAGAAATATGACAGTGCCGCAGGTCGAACACTTTCAACCACCATATCTCCCAGACCCCCATAGCTACCGACATCTAACCACCACAGTACACGGTAGGAGACACGATACCACTACCACACAGAAACACCATTGGTCTATGCTATGTAATTGTGGCAGAAGAGTGACATATACGGAGACACATGTCTTTGGTCGAAATACGAAAATATCCTGCATCGACCACTTTTAACCATCATATCTCCCACATCCCCAGAGCTATCGACATTCGGTCAACATTGTGCATGACAGGAAACTCCATGCTATTTCCACACACAAAGACCAGTGATCTGTGCTAGGTAGTGGTGCCTGAAAAGTGAAATATAGGAAAACACACGTCTACTTATATATGTATATATATATAAGATTATACTGGAAATTGTACCAAAATATCTGATATTGAAGTATTCTGTAAATTAAATTAACAGCACACTTGTCACTAGGGTGTACCGTTATTATTGTTGGTACCATTGCAAAGATATGTATGGAGAGTCAGTTCAATTAATCGATTCTTAAGTAGTTATACTAATTTCGCAGAAGAATGCCACGAGTTGCGGGATAACTTTGACAGTATGAAGTAGTGTTTCAGTGAGTACTAGAAGACAAAACAGGTCCGTGGTGGGAAAATGAACTCTGGCTGTTGTCTTCACATTGTTGTGCTACCCTGAAGCTGTCAATATCCGTGCTAGAAGAACTTATACTTTTGAGGTGCCATGAATGTTGTAATAAATGACACTACTAACAGCAGCCTAAACTTGCTCCAATTTGAATTTTTCTCTCGTAAGTACTTACAATCTTTGGAATATAAAATCTATCACAAATCATATGTGTTTACTTCATTAAATTTTCTGTTTGTGATCAGTGATATATTATTTAAAATACTGTGCTAGTAAAAATGTGTGGTTATAAGAATCTATTTACACGTGTGTTAATTGGAATCTAGAAACTCTAATCATTGAGTTTAATTTAAATACACCCTCCATCCAATCATGGCGACCGAGTTAATATTTAAAAGATAGAGAAGTGGAGTCTCGAAATCTTTCCTTAGGTGGGTCAAATATATCATAGTAATGACTATTAGTTTAAACCAAATTAAGGAACAATTCCACACTAGACGACCCGTGCGAAAATTTTGCAAATAAAATGCGATGAATAGTGAGGTTGAATACTTGTAAAATAATGAAAAGTAGAACCGTATTTTTGTAGCATATATTTATTTCTTAAGTGTAATAGGTACGCATCAAAATACTTGCAACATATTACGAAACAGTTAGGAAAATTTAAAACACTCTGTATTTATGACAAACTGTCACTGACCTTAACAGAATAAAACCAACCTGAACAAAATGCACACAACATATCAACATCTCTGAAATATTTGTTGTAGTGCGAATAAAATATTTACATTAGAACTATATAGCAAAATGACAGTGTTACCGTAACAGAAAAAAAAAAAATCCAAAAAGTTATTTATTGAATAAAAAAAAGTTTATTGACATCTCTGTGATATCCGCTGCAGCAATCTAGGGACTTCGCTCTGAACAGTCTAATACGCGCTAGCACTTTAAGCACCAAATTCCGAAAAAAAATCTTAATTTATGATTTTACCTAGCTGGAGACCTTAATTTTTAAAACGATATGTCATTTATCGATTTCGGCTAGGTATCGAAGAAGATAAATGGCTTGTAATAAAAAAAGGCACGTTGTATAAATAATATTGATACTTTTGCCCTTTAAGGGTCGAATTCCAAAACAATTACTTTTATAAAATATGGTTTGACCACCTTGATCTTTAAAATGATACCCCATTTATCGATTTCGGTTAGTTATCACGCGCGGTAAAAAAAAATTTAAAAAAAATTTGAGAAATGATGATTTTTTGCCCATTAAGGGTTGAATTTGGAAAAAGAGTTTCCTTAAAATATGATGTGACCATAGCGGATAGTTTAATATTTAAATCGATAATTCATTTATTGATTTTGCTGAGGTATCAAGGGAAATAAATAGCTGGTGATAGAAAAATGAGTACTAAAATTACTAATACTTTTGCCTTCTAAAGTTAGATTTTTTTAAAATTTCTTTCTTAAATGTGGTAACAGAACCGAAGACATTACAAAGACCTCAATCTGTTAAATGATACCTCATTTATCATTTTTATTTAATTGTCAAAAAACGCATTTTAGATAAATAAATTGATATTTTTGCCCATTAAGGTTCGAATTACGAAAAATTTCTTACTAAAATTATAATGTTACCATGGCGGAGATCTTATTCTTTAATATGATATCTCATTTATCTCTATCGGTTAGATATTAAGGGAGATAAATCACTCGTGACACAAAAATACGTTATAGAAAAATTTATACTTTTTCCCTTTAAGGGTTGAATTCCAAAAACATTCTTTCGTAAAATATGATGTCACAAATCTGAGACATTACTCCTTATAATTCTACTTCATTTATCGATTTTGGTTAGATATCCAGGGAGATAAATGGCTCGAGACACAAAAAAAACGCATTTTTGAAAACTTAACATTTTGGCCCTTTAAGGGTCGAATTACGAAAAATTTCTTTCTTAAAATATAATGTTACCACGGCGGAGCCCTCAATCTTTAATACGATACCTAATTTATCTATATCGGTTAGATATGAAGGGAGATAAATCGCTCGTGACACAAAAACGCATTGCAAAAATATCGATACTTTTGCCCTTTAAGAGTTGAATTCCGAATAATTTCTGTCTTAATATATGACTTCACTAAAGCGGAGATCTTAATCTTTAAAATGATACTTCATTAAACGATTTCAGATAGGTATCCAGGGAGATAAATGACTCGTAACACAGAAATCCACATTTTAGAAATATTGACATTTTTGCCCTTTAAGGGTCGAATTCCGAAAACTCCATTTCTTAAAATACGAAGTGACCAAAGTGGAGACCATAAGCTTTAAAATGACACCTCATTCATTGATTTCGGTTAAGTATGAAGGAAGATACAGGCTTGTGACAAAAAAATACCTTATAGAAATAATATATATGATTATCAGGACACCAACTTTAAGTTTATGAGAGAATCCTAGAGTTTGTAAAGAATTTAGAAACTCCTTTGTACAGTAGACAATTTCCATTTTGATCAATAATTCTATCACTGGAAATGTTTTTAGAAGCTACCAATTGATGGAAATAGTGGTAACATTTTTCGGTGATAATTGATTTTTACTTTATTATTATTTTTGCTTATGGCTACACACCTCAACGAAATCGAGGACATTAGAGGTAGGAAAGGAAGGAGCAAGGAATGGGGAAGCATCCTGGCATTTGCCTGGGGTGACTTGAGGAAACCACAGACAATCCAAACCTGGATACCCAGAAGGGGATTCGAACTTGTGTCCTCCTGAATGTTCACCAACCATGCTCGGTGCCAACCATGAAAAATCTGTATAGTGATATGAAAAGATGATACACATGTTTTCGGTAAATCCATTAAGATCTTGTACTACTGTGCTATTGTTACCCAAGTCAATTGTGAGTTAATATGCCAGAGTTCTGGAGATTGAAAATTCTAGCATATATGTAAGTGATAAATTTTAGTGTTGTTATATTTTCCCATGCATATGAAGATTTCATACATAACTAACTTTATTCTCTCAAAACAACAGCCACACCAGCCATTAATGAATTGCTATAAAATTCCAAAGTAAACATTTTATTCGCACAGCAACAAAAAATTTAGAGATGTTGATATGTTGTGTGCATTTTGTTCAGGTTGGTTTTATTCTGTTAAGGTCAGTGACAGTTTGTCGTAAATGCAAAGGGTTTTAAATTTTCCAAACTGTTTCGTAATATGTTGTGAGTATTTTGATGCATACATATTACACTGAAAAAAAATATTTGTTACAAAAGTACAGTTCTACTTTTCAATATATCACAAAGCACTCAACGTCACTATTCATCGCATTTTATTCGCGAAATTTTCGCACTGGTCGTCTAGTATATATTATTTCTATAAGGTATTTTTTTTTCAGAAGCCTGTATCTTCGTTCATACTTAACCAAAATCAATGAATGAGGTGTCATTTTAGAGCTTATCGTCTTCACTTTGGTCACACCATATTTTAAGAAGTGAAGTATTCGGAATTCGACCCTTAAAGGGCGAAAATGTCAATATTTCTAAAATGCTTTTTTCTGTGTTACGAGTCATTTATCTCCCTGGATACCTATCTGAAATCATTTAATGAAGTATCATTTTAAACATTAAGATCTCTGCTTTTGTTTCGTCATATATTAAGACAGAAATTTTTAGGAATTCGACCCTTAAAGGGCAAAAGATCCAATATTTTTGAAATTCGCTTTTGTGTCACGAGTGATTTATCTCTCTTAATAACTAACAGAAATAGATAAATGAGGTATCATATTACAGACTAAGGTCTCTGCTGTGGCAACATTATATTTTAAGAAAGGAATTTTTCGTAATTCGACCCTTAAAGGGCAAAAATGTCAATTTTTCTAAAATGCGTTTTTTGTGTCTCGAGCCATTTATCTGCATGGATATCTCACCAAAATTGATAAATGAAGGAGGATTATGAGTAGTAATGTTTCAGATATGTGACATGTTTTAAGAAAGAATGTTTTTGGAATTCAATCCTTAAAGGGAAAAAGTATAAATTTTTCTATAACGAATTTTTGTGTCATGAGCGATTTATCTCCCTTAATATCTAACTGATATAGATAAGTGAGGTATCATATTGAACAATAAGGTTTCCGACGTGGTAACATTATATTTTAAGAAAGGAATTTTTCATAATTCAACACTTAAAGGGCAAAAATGTTATATTTCTAAAAATGCGTTTTTTTTGTGTTTCGAGCCACTTATCTCCTTGGATATCTATCCAAAATCGATAAATCAAGTAAGATTATGATGAATAATGTCTCAGCTTTGGTGACATAATATTTTAAGAAAGAAGATTTTGGAATTCAACGCTTAAAGGGAAAAAGTATAAATGGTTCTACAAAGCATTTTTGTGTCACGAGGTATTTATCTCCCTTGATATCTAATCGATATAGGTAAATGAGATATCATATTAAACAATAAGGTTTCTGACGTGGTAACATTATATTCTAAGAAAGGATTTTTTTTGTAATTCGACCCTAAAAGGGTAAAAATGTTATATTTCTAAAATTCTTTTTTTGTGTTTAGAGCCATATATCTCCCTAGATTTCAAACGAAAATAGATAAATGAAGCAGGAGTATGAAGAGTAATGACCCAGCTTTGGTGACATCATATTCAACCTCACTATTTATCGCATTTTTTCACGAAATTTTCGCATGGGTCGTCTAGTCTTACAATGTTTTTACAATGTCTTCAATGATTTCTGTGGACCATTTTACATTCAACGAAGACTATAAGATCACAATTATTGAAAATCTCTCGCATATCATTTTTGTAATCTTGCAAAAAGCATCTTTTTATTCTTTACATACTTTTTTTTTTAACATTTATTGGACTGTTACTTAGTGCCCCTTTCCTTCAATTTATACTATTACTAGCTGACCCGGTCCGGTCACACGTTGCTGTGACTCAGTAGTTATATTACGTGGGAGCAATGTTATTCTAAACTTCGTAATGTAGTCAAATTAATATTCACTAATAAGGACAAAACGTTTTAGTCCATTTGAAAATTCAAAAGTAATAGGTAAAGAGTTTCGAAGGGTTGAAATTAAGGACAAATGAACATAAAAAATTTATATTTATAAAAAATAAATTATCCACTTATTTTTTGGACTTTCAGTTTTATAAATGAGGTAGATGAAGTTGATTTTTAAACTTTTTTGACAATTATTTTAAATTATTACAATTTATAATGATTGGTGCACAATATTTTTGGTTAGCCTGTCTTTTGCTAATACATATAGATTTGATGGTTTCCCCACACATGAGCAGACATTGCTGCCATGGGAGAAACATTTATTTTCTAAGTCCAAGCCACAAATGGACATTATGTGACCTTGAGATTTATTTATGATCATAGCGAAAGTCAAACGAATCGGAAATTGAAGCCTTTCAAATGAAATTGGAGATTCTGATGGTATCATTGGAATACGTGGTAACAGGACGATTTCTCCTTTAAACTTTCCAGTCAAAATAGCTGCTTCAAGAACATTTCCGGTGATCCTTTTGATGACCAAACGTTTGCCGTTGCATGATCTAGGTGGATTCAAATTATGAAGAAGAATAATCTGTGAACCAATCTTTAACTAAAGATTGTGTGGTGGCATTCCTGGTATATCTAAAGAATTTAAAAACTCAGTTGGAAAATTTATGGCTTCATTTTCAGTTAATTTCATCGACGTCAACATTTTTTGATGCCAAAATAGTTTGATTACTGAGCCAATTATGATATAAGTAATTATTTGATATATCGAGGAACACACTCTCCTGGTCACGCATTGCTGTACGAAATAATATCAGTGAACAGTGCAGAAAGAAAAAAATGTTTCGAAAGCAGATTTCGAATATGGCAGGATTCCAAGGTAGAGAGGAGAGAAAGAGAAAACACAGTGTAATAATGAAGGAGTACTGGAGAGCTGGCTATAACGAAAAGAAGAAAAGTAAGAAGGAGGCAAGAAAAACTTATATGTTTTTAAATTTATTGTAACATTTTCTTCAATGTTATATTCATGTGTGTAATTACTTTGTCGTTACGTATAATAACACATAAATGATGCACAACAATATAGTATAATTACAACACAATACACAGCACAATTAAAATTCAAGAAACACACATATGGCTTGGAACAGACTGTAAAATAAATAAATCAAAACACAACGCCACCTACAGGATGGTTCGATAAAATAACGCATCGCCATCTGTTAGAAACTTATGATGGCTTGGAATAGACTGTAGCATAAATAAATTGAAACACAACACCATCTACTGGATGGTTGTCCACGCTGTGACAAGAAATTAACAATTTACAAACCATTGCCTTATTACAAACGTTCAATTCGCAATAGCAAATATTGAGGTCAATAATCCAGATAAAAACTATCCCATATTTTAATTTGGGCCAAATTACACACATTAAGCCAAATATCATCAAAATCAGTTAAGTACTTTCGGAGTTCATCCCGGACAAACATCGTGACATGAGATTTTTATATATATAAGATAAATCAGTAAGAAAGCTGTGTGTGTCTTTTTACTTGAACGGGAACAGCGCAAAATATAAGGCAGCAATTTGGTTGGTATTTTCAAATTGTTGGATACAACGGTCCCAAATAAAATCTGTGGAAATAGTTAATGACTTATATGTATGGAGGGAATAACTACATACATTACTAGACATAAAATTATGAGATAAGGATCTCACTATAATTGAGGTGTTCACTCCTTGCACAAAAGCTGGAAAAAAATTCACACAGCTTAACTTAGAATTCTATTTAATATTTTGACTGTGAATATTTAGTTTTTCAGCTTTCTTGAATGCAGTAAATAAACAGAATACCTGAATCAGACATAATAAGCATTATGTGTTTAATTTACTGTAAAAATGATGCATTTGACCAAAGATTAATATCTCTTGATTATATATATATATATATATTATTTGTCTTCGGTTATAATTTTCCAGTTTTATCAATTCTGATAAATATAATTATATGGAATTTGTTACTCAAACCACTGTATAATATTTTAACTCTTCGATAAGATTAGCATAAATGTAATATTTAAGGTAAGTAATTTCGTGCTTAGTATCGACAGTGAAGGTTTTTCAAGATACTGGGATGCCAAAATTTGTTAGCGAATTGTGATAGACAATTTGAAAGTAAAGAATCAAATTTTGTGATATATTGCTTCCTGGTAGTTCTCGAAATATGGGGAGTCAAAAATCAATGTATAGTTCCTTGAACCTTTGGCGACGTTTTTAATTTCCAGGTCGCATTTCAACCAAACAACAACCACTAGGAAGAAACAACTTTACATTGCGGTACAGTCAATGTATCATTGCATGTGTTTTAGTCCTCTTGCAGTTCAAACTGAAGCTGTATTATCAAATTAATTGTTATAATTTATGCCATGCATACTTCGAACCCTGAAATAGAATACAGTCATTACCATAAATGTATTTAGCGATAGGGAAGTATATTAACATCCCAATTACAAAATAAAATTAAAAATAAAATAAGAAGGGGTAATTAGATGACATGGGGAATTGCCACTCAAGAATTAGCTCCTTTATAATTAAAATTAATAACAATAATAGATAGTCGTTAGGTCGAAATGGGGACGTACTTGTTTGGGAGACTAGATTAACCTCTTCCAACTGAATGTCAACCTCTCCTTCATGTGCTGCACCCTGTTTGCATGGACCATGCTCTGGCAACTGAAAGATACCTGGTATAAGGAGTGGCCTACTGTTTGCCAACAGCCTCCAAAAGGAGGGCGGAAGAGCGGGGAGTAGATCAGGACACTCTCTTGCACTTCGGGTTGGAAACAGCCCCTATAGGTGGATGTATCAGAAACGATCAACGGCTTGGGGATTCAGAAGGCAACAGGAAACTACTGCATTGAAGACTCATAATATGTAAACAGATTGCTGAGAGTGTCGCTAATTTTGTCCCAATTTCAGAGAGACTCTTGTTAATACAAATAAATGCCAGACCAACATGGATGAATATATTCCAGGTGTATGCCCCAACCACAGATGAGAGTGATGAAGCAGTAGCAAAGTTATATGCCCAAATAACAGAAGTATTGAATAAGTTACCAAAGAAAGATCTTACTATATTAATGGGAAACTTCAATGCCAAAGTTGGAAGAGGAAGTGAGGAGGATTTTATAGGTCCTTATAGACTTGATGAAAGAAACGAAAGAGGGGAAAAACTTAGTATGTTTGCAGGAGAACAGGGATTTGTAATAACTAATACCTTTTTCAAACTACCATCTAGATGCCTGTACACCTGAAGATCTCCCAGAGATTCACCGGAAAACACCATCAGAAATCAGATTGATTACATCCTAGTCAACAAAAGATACAGGAACAACTGTACTTCAGTGAAAACTTACCCCGGTGCTCACATTCACTCTGAACACAATCCATTAGTCAGTGTCTTCAAAGTTAGGATGAAGAAAGTTGCAAAAAAGAAGATTATGAATATTGATATTCGGAAATTAAGAGAGCCCTCCATAAGTAGGCAGGTTGAGGAACGTCTCAATAATGAAGTGAAAAACATGTCTTATAACTTACAAACAGAGGAAAAAATTTAAAAACTAAATTCGATAGTATTATCTGTTAAAGACAAACACCTGAAATCAGATTTGGCCAAAAGGAAGACATGGATGACAGATGAGATTTTGGAGATGATGGAGAGAAGAAGGATTGTAAAAAAGTAATCCTGATGAGTATAAAAACATCAATAACATGATAAGAAATAAAATAAGAGAAGCTAAAGAAAAGGAAATACAGATTAAATGTGCTGAAATAGAGTCTCTACAGTTAAAATATGACAATATCAATACTCCCAGGAAAGATAGAGAGCTAAAATGCAGATATAGACCTAATGCAGCGAATAAACTAGTGGACAATGAGGGAAATGTCATTGTTGATACACAAGATATCGGAGATGCATAGAAGAGACACATAAAACAACTGTTCTCAGATAGCCTTCCGGAACCACCACATTTTGCATGTGAAACAGGTCCAAGCATTTTACCGACTTAAGTACAAGCTGCAATAAAAGGAATGAAAGATGATAAAACTACAGGGCCTGACAAGATAAATGCAGAATTTTTTAAACTGCATCATGAAGATAGTACAAAATGGTTAACCTCAGTGTTCAATGACATCTACAACTCTGGCAGAATTCCTCAAGATTGGCTCAGATCAGAGTTTATTACATTACCAAAAAAAACCGGAACTAAGTCATGTGGTGGCTACAGAACAATCAGCCTTATAATCCACACATTAAAACTTTTTGTCAAGGTTATTCATAGAAGGATAAATAAGCTCTGTGAAGAATATGTATCACCTACACAGTTTGGATTCAGAAATGCAGTTGGAACATGAGAAGCTCTGTTCAGCATCCAAGTACTATTTCAACACTGCAGAGATATAAATTGTGATGTCTATGATTGTTCTATAGATTATCAGAAGGCCTTTGATAGGGTAAAGCATCAGAAAATGACAGAAATTTTAAAAAGTATTGGCTTGGATGATAAACACCTCGGAATTATTGTTAACCTGTACTGGAACCAGTATGTTCATGTGAGACTGAAGGGAGAAAATACAGAGGAAGTAAAAATTCTTCGTGGTGTAAGACAAGGTTGTACCCTGTCCCCCTTATTATTTAATATCTACTCAGAGTATTTCTTTAGGGAGGCACTGAGTGATGTGGATATGGGAGTGCTGATGAATGGAAACCGGGAAAAAAATATTCGCTATGCAGATGACACAGTCATTTTTGCAGACTGTTAGGAAAGCGTACAATATCTTATAGAGTATCTCAATGCAGCCACAAATACGGACTTGACATGAATATAAATAAGACAAAAGTAATGGTCATTGGCAAAAACAACAACTCCCAATGCCATATTATGATTAACCAGAAGATCATTGAATGTGTATCACGATATACCTATCTTGGCACCACTGTAAACAGCCAATGGGATCTATCTGATGAAATAAAGTCACGTATTGGTAAAATGAATAACCTTTTTAAAAGTTGTAATTTATCAGTTACCATGAAAATGAGACTCCTGCGCTGCTATGTGTTCTCTGTCCTCCTGTATGGCATTGAAATGTGGACATTAACAGAAACTATCAGTAAAAGGCTAGAAGCTTTTGAAATGTGGCTATATCAATGAATGTTGAGAATACCACGCACAGACCACATCACAAATGCTGAGTGCTCCATAAAAAGAGAGAAAAAAAAACAACAACATGGAAATACTGACCACCATAAAAACACGAAAGTTTCAGTACCGTGGCCACATCATGAGGAATAATAGCCACTATGAACTCCTGCAGTCTGTTCTCCAGGGGAAAATACCAGGAAAGAGAGGTGCTGGTAGAAGAAGAACTTCCTGGTTAAAAAATCTAAGAACATGGATCTAAAGGACAACTACAGAGTTAATCCGAGCATCAACGAGCAGAGACGAGACAGCCAAGATGGTTGCCAACAACTGGAATGATTAGGGACCAGAAGAAGAAGAAGATTAAAAAACTTACAAAGGGAGATTGAATGACTTAAATTAGATCTTTTTGGGATTAGTGAGATTAAATGGAAGAATACACAGCATTTCTGGCTGGGGGAATACAGGATAATTAGCACACAAGCTGTTAATGGAGTCACTGGTGAAGGATTTGTAATGAATAAGAGAGTAGAGAAACGGGTTTATTATTGTGAACAGTTTAGTGACAGGATTATTTTGATGAGGCTAGAAACTACGCCAGCCCCAACCACGTTGATACAAAGTGTGCATGCCAACGTCACAGAAAAATGATGAAGAAATAGAGAAAATATATGCTAAAATTGAAGAATTAATTCAATATGTGAAGGGGGAGGAAAATTTAGTAATCATGGGTGAATGGAATGTGGTTGTGGGAGAAGAAAATGAGGATAACACTGTAGCATAATTGCCAATAATGGTGAAAGTGAGTTAGAAATAATGAGTAGGGTAACCAAAGGAGCCAACTTCTACAGTACCATGCGAGGCTTACTATGGGACATGAAGGTTCCCAGAAGAACAAAAATTGTCTTGTACAAATCATATCTCATTCCTATTCTCACATATGCTTTGGAAACATGCACACTAACATCAAGGGACCTTAGCAAGATCCAAGCATGTGAAATGAAGTTTCTTAGAACGGCCCTCCAGAAAACTAGACTTGACCGCATAAAGAATGATGAAATTAGATCAAACCTAGAGCTAAGGGAATCCATGGAAGAGAGACTTAGGTCATCAAGACTTCGGTGGTTTGGGCATGTGAAGAGAATGACTAGTAAAAGACTGCCAAAAACTTATTTGGAAAAAAGGATACTGGGCAAAAGACCAGTGGGAAGACCAAGAAGAAGATGGACAGACCAACTGAAGGAGGACGTAGAGAGAAGAGGCTGGAATTGGGAGTACATCACAGACAGAGAAACCTTTCTGGACAGGAAAAGGTGGAAAACAATCGTCTATAACAACCAAGGCTCGTAAACCACACCCGGGAAACTGGAGATGGTCCCCAACGATAATGATAATGACTGTAGAATTTTTGGTTTAGGAGAAAGAAATGAGCAGGGAAGCAGATCGCTAGAATTTAGTGAAAGATATAAAATAGTCGTGGCAAACACAATATTTAAGAATCATGCTAGAAGAATATACACCTGGAAATGTCCAGAGGATAGAGGCAGATATTAGCTAGATTCAGGAATCAAGTTCGAGACTGTAAAACATATGCAGGAGCAGACACAGACTCTGTTATGAAGTGCATGCTGAAACAATCTAACATGAGATAAAAGCTTGCAGAAATGGTAACTCTGAAAAGGGCTCAGCTGAAGATGAATGGAATGCATTAAAGAAAGCTGTTAAAGAGACAATAGGCTTTAGGGAACAAGCTGTCCGAACCTTGGATCACACAAGAAATTTTGGTTTTGATGGATCAAACGAGGGGGCACAAAAATGTCAGGATGAAGAAGGATGAGAGCAATACAGACAATTTAGATATCTAGTTAACAGGAAATGCAAAGAAGCAAAAGAAAGATGGCTGCAACAAAAGTGAGAAGAAGTAAGAAAGGAAATGGTCATAGGTAAAGTGGATGTGACATAAAGGAAGATGATACAGAATTTTGGAGAAATGAAGAAAACCTGCCAATGGGAAACCTATTCTAAGTTCAGAAGATAACCAACACAAGGAATACATAGAAAGACTGTACGATGGAGATGATTTGAACAACAGTGCATTAGAAAAAGAAGTTGATGTCGACATTGATGACTTAGGTGATCCTGTTTTGAGGACACAGTTTGATAGAGCTTTGAATGATTTGAAATCAAATAAGGCGGTTGGAATTAATGAAATTCCTGCAGAACTTCTGAATTACTTAGGAGAAAAAAGATCACAAAGATTATTCAAACTTATATCAAAAAGATATGAAACAGGAGAGATTCCCACTGATTTTAATAAAAGTGTCATCTTCACACTTCCAAAGAAAGCACAAGTGGACAGATGTGAGTATTATCACTCTACATGTCTAACATCACATGACTCAAAATTAATGACCAGAATAATATACAGAAGAATGGAAAGTGTAGTAGAAGGGATAGTAGGTGAAGATCAGTCTGTGTTTAGAAAATATTGCGTTACAATTCTGCCTTTAAGATTAATAATTGAAAGGCGGATCAAGAAAAACAAAGATACTCCTATGGCATTTGTTTATTTAGAAATAGCTTTTGATAATGTTTGGTGGGACAAGAAATTCTAAATTTTAAACAAGTCAGGTCTAAAATACCAAGATAGAAGGATACTTACTAATCTTTACAAGAAGCAAGTAGCTATAATAAAAGTAGAGTATCATGAGAGACATGCGTCAGTTAAAAAGCGTGTGAGACAAGGTTATAGTCTATCCCAGGGACGTAGCTACTATGGGGCTAGGTGGTGCAGTGCACCGGGGCCCCTACGCTCAGGGGGCCCCCAAGCACACTTCAGAGGGTCTACGGCACACTGGAGACCTCGCTGCTCTGGGCGGCCCCAACTACTGCTCAGAAGGCCCCCAAGCACAACTCAGGGGCCCCAGCCTCAGTTCAGGGGGCCCCTGCCAGCAACCTGGGGCCCTTGTTGTCCTAGCTACACCACTGGTATATCCCCATTAATATTCAACTTGTATGTAGAAGAAGCAATAAAGGAAGTGAAAAAAAGATTTGAATTTGACATAAATGTTCAAGAAGGAAAAAATCAGTCCACTAAGATTTGTTGATGAAGTGTTCTTGTTAGCAGAACAGGTTGAGGATGTTGAGAAGTTTATGAATATCATGAACAAAATAGTGGAGGAAGATTTTGGACTAAATATAAACCAAAGAAAGACAAAAGTGATTAAATGTAGTAGAAATGATACCAATCAGAGTAGGTTAAATATAAAAATAAGGTCAGATGCGATAGCAGAGGTTAGTGAATTTTGCAGCTTAGGAAGTAAAATTACAACTGTTGCCCGAAGCAGAAATTATCTTATAAGCAGAACAGCAGTAGCGAAAAGAGCCTTCATGATAAAGATAAATCTTTTAGTTTCAAATATCAATCTAAGGACTCGAAAAAACTTTTTAAAATTATATGTGTGGAACAACACACTTTATGTCAGCGCGGGCATGGACTTTAGGAATACCAGAGAAAAGGAAAATTGAAGCATTTGAAATGTGGTGCTACAGAACAATCATAAAAATTTAGTGGATGGACAAAATACGAGTTTTGGAAATGATGGGTGTGGAATGAAGTTTGTGGAACAGTCTTACAGAAAGAAGAGACAGGATGGTAGGTCATATTTTGAGACATGCTGGATTGGTTAATTTATTAGTGGAGGGAACATTCGAAAGTAAGAACTTCAGAGGAAGAAAGAGATTAGAATATATGAAGCAGATAATTGAGGACGTGGGTTGTTAGAGGTATGTTAAGATGAAAAGGCTAGCACAAGATAGGAAGGGATGGAGGACTGCATTAAACCAGTCGAGAAATAACACTTAAAGGTCAAAATACAGCCTGGACCAGAATGTTCTTGTAACAACTTAATACTAATAACAATACTAATAATTTTTATTGCGAATAATAAGTAATATAAATAATAAGAATTAGAAAAGAGCTAATGGTCATACAAATTAAATTAAATTATAAATATAGTACATAAAATTATTAAATGATATAATTATGTATTTACATTAATACTTTTCATTAATTAAAATTTATTATGTACTTACAACTTATATAATTATATATAGAGAGCATTTGTTGACAGAGGCTTGATATTGACTAGATATGTACGAATTTAGTACCGGTTTCTTAAAATATTTGGTGCAAATAATTTTTGATTTTAGAATTTAAACTTTAATATACTCCATTATATTAAACTTTGATTCTTGCTATGATTTTAAATATTTCTATACATTATATGTAAGATTTTTACTTAATGCTCGTTATTGCAGTAATCTGAATTAATTATCAAGTGATTTTGGAATTAGTATTTAATATTGGAAACATTTGTGCCAACAATAAATGCATTTTAAAATGATTAATTATTTAAGTTATTGAATATAATGATAGTATTTTATGTGAAATTTTAATTTTATTTATTTTCAATAAATGAGTCTATGGACTTTAAATTGTAAACTAGGATTTGATACCCTATTACTTTAATTGTTAGTTGATTTACTAGGGCAGTATTAGTTATTTTCTTGAAACTCAAAGAATTTGGTGATATTATATCTATTTAGAGGAACCTGTCCTGTAATCGATATTACATGATTTTTTAAACTTTATTTATTGGTTTGTATATGTCCATTACAAGGATATTTTATAAGAATTTTAATTTTCTATTATTTTAATTGAAGTATATTTCATGTCAAATTGCAGCTTATAGTAGAGAAGAGATGGGTTACAATAAATTTATTTATATGGATAATATTGTTTTATCTTTATTTCAGGGTGGATTTAAAAATTATATTAATAATTTAATTAATATGATTTAAGCTCTAAAATGTATACAGATCGCCCATCGCTCTCATTACTATAGATGAGATAAGTCATAACATAGTAGGTGTACTGGAAAGTATACTAAGTAAGATACGATGATGATAGTTTAATATTTCACTTATAATGAATTTCATCTTGTGCAATTTATTTAAAACGAAAATAATATTTCTATTTTGTGATTTTTGTTTATAATAAAAACAATACTTTCATTTATTTATGTTTGAGTATATTTTATAGATATAATATTATTAATTATAGTTTATTAGTAAAGCAGTTTGATTAATTATTTATATAAAAGTTTATTTTATTTATTGTACCTTTTATATCAGGGTATATCAAAGTATGTTTTTATTTACTTTTCTCGATTTAAATTGATATAAATATAAATTTAAGTTAATGTTGAATAATTATTTATAATTTATATATACTAGTGATTTATTATTCGTCATTTAAGATACCTAGTTTTCTCGTTCATACGGTTTTTTTTTACTGGTTCTATCCGAGAATATATTTTGATGATGTTGCATTGATTACCTCTTAACATTATTGAAGGTGGATATATTTAACTTGTACGTAAGTATTTTATATAAAGTAATGGTTTTTGGTGTCATTGCAGTGATTAATTCACCTTGGGTTATAATGGGTTTATTATCAATTGGTTTTTTAAGATTTATTCTTAAGATTAGTTATTTTCTTTATTAGTATTTATTTAATTTTAAATGATTTGATTATTTTTATTGAATGAGATATTTTTAGATTAAATAGATCTTCTGTGGTTATAACTATTGATTGATTTATGTCAATAAGTTTTATGTCTTATATTATATTTATTTCTTCTTTGGTCATTTATTATAAGAGTTGATTTATGGCAAGAAGTGTATAATAATTTTATTTTACTTGTATTAATATTTGTTTTCTTGATGATATTTTTAATTATTATACCTAATATTATTAGAATTTTACTTGGATTAGATGGTTTAGGTTTCATTTCATATTGTTTGTTATTTATTATCAGGGTGTTAAATCTTACAATGTTGATTGTTTTATCTAATCATATCGGTGATATTGCTATTTGAATTTCAATTGCTTTAATATTAAATTATGGAAGTTGAAACTATATTTATTATATTTATTTTAATAGATGGGAAAAAATATTTGTGATATTATTTTTGGTTATTGCAGCAATAACTGAAAGTGCTTAGATTCCATTTTCTTCATGGTTTCCTGCTGCTATAACAGCACCAACCCCTGTATCTGCTTTAGTTCCTTCTTCAACTTTGGTAACTGCTGGGGTACATTTAATAATTCGGTTTAATTCACTACTTTACAAGTAGGTTTAAATGTTTTTTATTATTATTATTATTATTACTGGTAGGTTGTTTAACTATAGCAGGTAAAGGTGCTAATTTTGAATATGATTTTTTTTTAAAAAAATTATTGCTTCATCTACTTTAAGACAACTTGGATTAATAATAATTTTGTCAATGGGTTATTGTAATCTAGCATTTCTTATTCGCACTTTGTTTAAGGCCTTGTTATTTTCATGTGCTGGTTCTTATATTTTGGGTGATTTTATATCTAAATCTACATCCATACTCTGCAATTCACAAACATTGTGGGTGGCAGAGGGTGCTAAGCACCAATCTTAATTCTGTGCATTCCAATCCCAAATAGCATCAGGAAAGAACGAATACATAAAAGCATCAGTACGGCACCTTATTTCTTGAACCATATCCCTCAGGTCATTGTGACCCAAATAGGTTGGTGGAAAAAGTATCTCACTGCACTCGTAGGTCATAGAATTTCACATTTTCTCCAATAAATTTAAACATAAATGACGTCGTCTGTCTTCCAAACTATCCCAGCCCAATCTACATATCAATTCTTAGACGCTTACATAAGAGCTGAAACAACCAGTCATGAATTGTACCCCCTCCACTGACTCAATCAGGCCCTTGCGATACGGATCCCAAACTTCACAACAGTAATCAAAATGCAGATGCACTAGTGTTTTATATGCTACTAACATTTTTCCACTCCTTCACACACGTGTGCTTTGGTATATGTAAAAATTCTTTATCGATTTTATTTTTTTACCAGTTATTAAGGTGGAGCGGCATAAGTCGTAAATGTCTACTGATAAGTTTCGTTTGTATTAGTTATTACATCGTGTTTGGTTTTCATACTGATATCCAAGAGAAATATGGAAAGTTCCGCACAAGTCATTGTGGGGGAAAATTTATTGCTACCTGTTGATATTTATGGTAGCTGTTTTTCAGACATCTCTTTTCGAGAATCAAAATTGATTTTCTTATCCATAATGATATATAAAGCAGAAGCATTGACTTATTAATTTTACAGAGACAAACTGTCTCCCAGAGATAATATATGACAACAATATTAGTATTCTACTGCATTTTGCATGGTAACTTACCTGTTGCTATGCAGGTCAATGCTTATTATGTTTATTTCACCTATTCTGTTTATTTTAAACACTGCATTGTCTACAAAACAATCGCAATCAGCATTTAACATTGTCACCTAGATCATTTATAAAAATTAAAAAAGAAGTGGTCCTATTACACTTCCTTGGGGAATGCCAGAAGTAACATCTAACTTAGAAGGGAGCAACATACTGTTATCGACCAGTTAAAAATCACATATCCATTCGCAAATCTAATCCGATATACTGTATGCTCGAATTTACGCTAAAAGTCGGTAGTGTGGTACAGAATCTAAAGCTTTCTGAATATCCAAGAATATTTCATCAACTTCCGAACCTGCATTGATAACTTTCATTATGTCATCGGAAAATAGGGCCAATTGAGTTTCACATGATCTCTACTTCCGAAATCCATGTTGCCACGGTGTAAGTAACTCCTTCTCATCTAGAAACTTCATAACATTTGAGCGTATGACATGCTCCACAATTCTACAGCTTACAGATGTTAAAGATACGGGTCGATAATTCCTAGGATCACTACAATCTCCTTTCTTGAAAACAGGAATTATCTTGGCTATTTTCCAGTCGGAGGGTACTTTTTTCTCTTCTAAAGATTTATGGAATATATCTGACAGAAATGGTTCAATTTCCTCTGAGTTTTCCGAAAACAGTCTTACCGGTATACCATCGGGACCTGGCGCTTTACCCCACTTCAGGAGCCTTAATTGCTTTACAATACCTATACTATCAATTTCTACCGGATCCATCTCTAATTCTACATGATGTGGTAAAGAGGGAATATTTTCCATGTTTGCGCGTAAATGAATTTTTAAACTCGGTGTTAAATACGGTACCCTTGTAGCAGCTGTCGTCAACTTCCCGACCGTCTTCTATTAGAACTGGTTTATTGTTGTCACTACAACTAACTTTTTTTACATACAAGCCAACGTCATTAAAGGACTCACGCATCACATTCTTAACATGTACCCTTATCTCCTCTAATTTATCTAAATCAGTCCTTTTTGATTGTGCATGTATCTTCCTTTGCTTTTTGACTAACCGTTTAACGTCACATGTATACCATGGTGGATCATTCCTTTCCCTGATTGTCCGTTTCGGTATATGCAAGTCCATGCCTTCTCTGACTATACGTATGAATCATTGTCACATCTCTTCAATGGTGCCTCTTGCTACTATGAACTTATGTTAATTATGCCTCACAAACGTTCTAAAACACTGTTTTGAAGCTTTTTCAAATCTGTAAACGATCCTTTGCTTTTCCTTTTTGCGCATGGATGCTGATTTTACTTTAGTAATTACAGTTTTGTGATCACTTGTTCCTGTAGCAGAAGAAATGTCCGTGAATATTCATGCCTATTTGTAATGAGAATATCTATATAATAAAAATGAATCGCCAAATGTGTGCATAACTCGAGAACAGCTACACCAATTCGGCTAATTCTTTTTTATATATATATTTTCATTACGGCACAAGGAAGGTTCTTATGGAGAGTAAAAACGTAAAAATTGGAAGGAAAATAATAAAAACAAGACTTTTCTTTTCGCTCAATCAAAACAAAACAAAGGCTCATTAGGATTATCTTTGGTATGAATTCAAGTTGATTATTCTCTATGGATATTAATGTATGTCTGCGTGTGATCAGTGAACATAATATCACTGACGTATGTGTTATCATTATTTCCTCCATGTGTGGCATTTCCTTGGTTGCTTTTAAAGTTTCGCTTTCCTCGAAAAACCACCTGTGTGTTTATTTGTTCAGTGTGTCTTCATTTAGACCCATGCCGCCTACCACAAAAGTTTTGACTATGAAAATAGAATGCATCAGTTTAGAAGAATGCAATACTAACAATACCTAAAAAGCAAAATCAATTACTCGTATTTCAGTTGGGAAGCTATATGCATTATCATCTGACGATCGAGGCATACTTTTCCTATTATTGTAAGAATGCAATGTTCTGGTAAACATTGTGGTGATGGGTTCCATTCATTTAAAATTAAGTTCAGGTAGAATTCACGATGACTGAATTGGCTGCAAGTAATAATACTTTCTTATTTTTAAAATCTATATGAATAAAAATGTATTGCCGAATGTGTTGCTAAGTGCAAAACTTGAGAACGGCTCGATCAATTCGGCTAATTTTTTTCGTATATTTGTTAATCCACAGTTCATACAGATGATCCAGGGTCTAACCGTGTCTGATTCAGACCTCATGGTGAGCTTTGATGTCGTGTCTCTGTTCACACGGGTACCTGTCAAGGAGACTTTAGAACTAATACGATGACAGTTTGACCAAGGAATTGTAGACCTATTCCAACATGTGTTCACTTCTACATATTTCATGTACGGTGGACGATACTATGAGCAAACTGATGGTGTGGCTATGGGCTCGCCAATTTCTCCTGTGGTAGCTGATTTATATATGGTGGATTTTGAGAAAAGGGTTCTGGACACTGCTCCATTAAAACCAAAATGCTTCTTTCGATACGTGGATGACACATTTATAATTTGGCCACACGGCTTTGCAGCGCTCGAAGAATTCTTGCAACACCTGAACTCAATCCATCCTAACATACGTTTTACCATGGAGATTGGGATAGATGGCATGCTGCCATTCCTGGACGTACTAATTAAACGTAAGCCAGATGGTACTTTGGCGCATAGCGTTTACAGGAAACCAACGCACACAGATCTGTATTTGGGGGCTACCAGTTTTCATCACCCAGCTCAGCGGAAAACTGTTTTGACAACACTGGTCCACCGTGCGCGAGCCATTTCAGACAGTGATAGCTTACGTGAAGAACTAAGGCACCTACGGCAAGTTTTCAGACAGAATGGTTATTCAGAAGAACATATTAAACAGGCTTTTCTCCCCCAGAAACCGAAACTAACACCTGAACAAGAATCTCCAAAAACCATCGCTGTGTTGCCTTATGCCGGGAATACTTCTGGAAAAATCGGAAGAATCTTAGGATGAAATGGCGTAAGAAGTATCTTCCGTCCACCTACGAAGATACGTGATATGTTACGCACAGTGAAAGACGACCTTGGCCTTCGAGTTCCGTGAGTTTATTCGATTCCTTGTGAATGCGGAAAAGTATACATCGGACAAACTATAAGAACTATCGAGGAACGCTGCAATGAGCACCAAAGATATCTGCAGTTACTACAAATGGACAAGTCCGCATTAGCAGAACATGCTATAGAAAATTTGCACAGCATCAACTTCGACAATACTGAAGTTCTGGCTAAGATATCGTATTTCTGGGACTCAGTGATCAGAGAAGTGCTGGAGATTCGATTAAGTGACAACAGCATTAACAGAGATGGTCGTCTGTTCCTGAGCGAGGCTTGGGAGCCAGTCGTAAAAGACCTAAAACAGCAACATGTTAGACACAACCTTCCGAGCAGACGCCGTCATGACACGTCGACCAATGGGAGATCAGTCGTTCGTATTGGTCAGTTCCAGAGCCCTCGTGTAATGCCGCCGGCTAAGCAACGATGACTGTGGAGAGCACTTGGATGGGTGACCGCACATGCCAACTGTTAAGGCAACGTTATGGGTGGTTTTTACTTAAATGGGTGACCACTCAAGATACTGCAATGGATCTACTAAACGCCATCCAGTTGCTGAGCTACGGGATGCAGCCACGAGATGCAGAGATGCAACCAAACCGGTTTGACCCCATCTATGGCCGTATACATCACCGACCAATCAAAGAGCAGCATGAAGCTTCCCTTGGCAACAGGCTATTTATAGGAGCCAGGACTGGCTCGCGAGTCAGTCAGTCATTCGGAGTTAGGACTCTGTGCTGTTAGGATCTATATCGGACCTTATCGCGAAAAGTGATCGCTGCACATCCGTGCTAGGTGGGTTGAGTGCTTCATTGCACTCATCTCTGCCAGCGGATGATGTAGCAACGGTATCGACCATGCAAAGTTTATCGGACCCCGCCGCGGACAACGTTTCAATCACATCTGACGAGCACTTGACAAACCGGCAATTCTCGTAAATACGACCACGTAGTGATACTCCCAACTCACGGTCTCGCTGTCTCTTGATCGTAACCATGTTATGCGTTCGAGCGCCTTGACTGAGGAAGAAATTTTATCGTACTTTACCAGCGAGAAAGGGAAGAGAAGGGCTGTGGAAATGCTGGTAAAGAGTATCAGCAGTCGGCAGTGCGGAAATCCAAATGAACAACGCACCGGATCGTTACATACGCTCACTGGAGAAGAAATCCATGACGCGACCAAGCCGTGTGCCGCAAGTTTGGATCAAAAACCGGGAAGCGCACTGCAGATTTGGCGATAAGTCCGCCTGTTCAAAAACAGGAGCCGAAGAAGAGCAAGAAAACCGCTGAATATTCATCCGCGTCACGCGAAATCGCGAAAACCACACTAGCCGCGCCGCGCATTAACGTTGCTGATTCCACGCCAACCGCGGAGACCAGGGGTGGCTCCACATTCCAAGGACGAGTCCAAGATCTTGGAGAAGGGGAGGCCGTCTCATCTCGCGCAGTGTAGCACGTGGAGCCCACTGGAGGGGAGCCAGTGCCCAACCAGCCCGGTGGCGGGGAGGTAGCGCAACTCGGCGGAGGGGTAGGCGACATGGCGGCCGCCCCACGCGGCCAGCAGCCAGACACGTATCGGCCATAGGTCGAGGCGGTCGCACCTGGACCTGCCTCCCAGCTCCCAACCCGCACCAGAGGTGGGAGTGGACACGGAGGAGGCCGCTTGAGACCGGATCCCGGTAGCAAGTTACCAGTTGCTACTGGGCTGCAGGTCGAGCAGCAGGCAGCGGAAGGCGTCACCCAGCCCCCAGACGAGCCCAAGGTTGGGAATGGCGAGCAGGTGACGCAACGCGCTGATGAGCCCAAGCCGCACAATCAGTGCCACCAATCGCCCTGCTGACTGCCGATCGCAGCTCGGTGGAGCCAGCAAGGCGTCAAAGTCACGGCACCCTAAGGTCAACAATACTACGGCGATCCGCACACCTTGCAGCAGCGAGCAGTCAACAGCCATCGAATTGCGAAACCACCGACCCCACCTGCCGACAACACACGAAGAAAGTGGGGAGGGCTGGCAATGCACCCGGAAGACTGCCAGACCTACACAGATCACACAGCAGCCAACCCAAATGCCAACAACCAGTCGGTTCGAGGTACTTGCTGAAAGGGAACAGGAAGCAGCCAATGTTGCCTCGTCCAATACACTCACCAAGCGGATACCTCCAATCATTGCTCAAATTACAGGGACAATCTCAGCAATGAGCAGCAAACTAGATACCATATGCAAGGCTGCCTTTGACCTGAAGCCTTCAGGAAATAAAGTGCAGATCAAGATCAGGACCGTCGACGATTTCAAGAGGGTCACCAAACACCTTAACGAGGAGGGTGTGCAATACTTCTCTTAACCATTGGCCACCAAAAGAACCATCAAATGGGTGATTCGGGACTCCCAATATGGATGGCAGCGCAAGAGGTAGAGGCCGCCTTAACCGACATTGGTTACAACCCGGACGCAGTGGCACAACTGGAGGCACCAGCAGACCCGACCAGAGGACTGGAAAAAAGGCCAATGCCCCTGTTCGTGGTCACGGTCAAGGACACAGTGGAGAACAGGGCAATAGCAGATCTTGGTTACCTCCTCCACATGAAAATCAGCGTGGAGAAGAAACGAGCAGATAAGGGGCCTGCCCAGTGCTTCCGCTGCCAAGCGTACGGTCACATCAGCAGACACTGCCGGCTGCCAGTGGCCTGTGTACGGTGTGGCGGATATCACACATCGAAGGACTGCCTCCTCATCAAAGGCAAGGGACAACCCACGTGTGCAAACTGCCGGGGAATGCACGTGGCCTCCTACAGAGGGTGCCCAATATACAAAGATGCAAGAAACCCGCAAACCAGACAACAGGTTCTAAGGAAAACCAACGTACCCCCAAGACAACCCAAAGAAACCCCGCCAGATGCAGGTGCAGGTTCCCAGAGATCAACAGCACATCCACAGGGTCCAGCAACCAAAACGAAAACACTGACCAAAAACCAAGAGCGAGCTACAAGACAGCCGGCAGCAGCAGTAACAACCACCACCACAGCTGTCCAAACCCTTCGTGACATACACGAAGTGCTGAGGCAGCAAGCAGCCGTGGTGCAGGGACTGGCTACTACCATGCAGCAGCTGCCAGCCAATCATCAAGGCGTTCTTAAAACCCCACAGCAGGATCAACAAACCAGGATGGCTGCTAGATCACTTGAGAGCATTGGTACCTGCGTTTACACAAGCAAAGGATTGAGTTTCAGGACTTCTTCCATACGGAAGGAATAGACATATATCTCTTGTGTGAGACGCACCTGAAGCCAAGAGTCAGAGTAAACACGCCGAACTACCTGCCATACCGGCTTGACAGACCAACAGCAGGTCGCGATATACATTCGGAGAAGTATACAACACCACCCGACGACTCTGCCTGACCTGGTGAGCATGGAGGCCACGGCCATAGTCATCAACACGGCCATGGACCAACTATGGTGATATCGGCTTACCACCCACCAGGAACAGCGCTGGCGGCCACAGATGTTATAGCACTGAGTAGCATCCCAGGAGTCTCATACTGGGAGGCGATCTCAATTCAAAGCACCAGCAATGGCACAGCCGAGCTACCAACACCAGTGGAAGGGTCCTGAAGCGGGAAGCACAGCGACGGGGCCTTGCTGTATGGGGCCCCAAAAAACCCCCTCATTTCCTGGCAGCAGAAAGGCGCAGAGTGGACGTCCTC
>JARYHS010013631.1:195618972-195646971 GCA_031002005.1 Vandiemenella viatica
CATCAGATGCTTCAAAATTACTGACCAGAATAATATATAGAAGGATGGAAAGTGCAGTAGGTGAAGATCAGTTTGGGTTGTGATTCTGGCATTAAGATAAATACTTGAAGTGCGGATCAATAAAAACAAAGATACATTTAAGATCATTATAAGAATCAAGTAGCTATAATAAAAGTAGAGAATCATGAGGAAAGTTGAAAAGGGTGTTAGACAAGGTTGTAGTATATCCCCATTAATATTCAACTTGTATGTACAAGAAGCAATAAAGGAACTGAAAGAATGATTTGACTGTGGCATAAGTATTCCAGGAGATAAAATTAGTATGCTACGACTTGCTGATGTTAGCAGAACAGGTTGAGAATATTGAAAAGTTACTGACTATCATGAACAGAATACTGAAGGAAATATTTTTGGACTAAATATAAACCAAAGAAAGACAAAAGTGATGAAATGTAGCAGAAATGACACCAACAATGGTAGATTACTGTAAATATAAAAATAGCGTCAGATGTGCCAGAAGATGTTAGTGAATTTAGCTACTTAGGAAGAAAAATTATAACCGATGGAAGAAGCAGGAATGATGTTAAAACCAGAATAGCACTAGCAAAAAAGTTTTCTTGAAAAAGAGAAATCTTTTAGTTTCCAATATTAAGGACTCAGAATGAACTTTTTAAAAATCTGTGTATAGAGCACAGCACTTTATGGCAATGAAGCATAGATTTTAGGAATGCCAGAAAGAAGGAAAATTGAAGCATTTGAAATGTGGCGCTATAAGAAGGATGCTGTAAATTAAGCGGATGAATAAAGTACAAAATGAAAGAGTTTTAGAAATGGTGGGCAAGGAAAAAAGGTTTTGGAAGATTCTCATAGAAAGAAGGACAAGATGGCAGGTCATATTTTGACATGCAGGATTGGTTAACTTCTTAGATGAGGGAACAGTAAAAAGTAAGAACTGCAGACGAAGACAGAGATTAGAATATATGAATTGATAATTGAGAACATGGGTTGTAAGGGGTATGTTGAGGTAAAAACGTTAGCACAAGATAGGAAGAGATGGAGGATGCAAGAAACCAGTCAAGAGACTGATGAATGAAAAAAAAGGGGGGGGAGACCATTGCAACTTCAAAAGGTGTCAACTCTGTACCACATAATAACCTTTTAGTAAAGAATCATACGTAAGATACATAGATCAGATCGTGAATGAATACAAGACTTTCCAACAATGGCGGCCGAACTGATTTTCTCAGGTAGTGGCGGATCCAGGATTTTGGTTTTGTGGGGCTTGGAGCTCGACTTGGACGAGGAGGGGTTCACCGACAGAAATCTCATTATTCCAGATTGCCGCCCTTATGAGAACAGTAGAGAGAGAGAAAAAAAGGTTCCCAAAATCCATGCAGGGGTGACCTCGTGCCTTGCCACAGAATGACTGAATGTTTCGACGGTTTACTGACCATCACTGAAGTGAAAGGTGCCTGGAAAAACAGCTCAGAGTAAGTATCTCGCAATATAAAGATTTGTAACGTGTGAAAGTCTCATTACCTGCAGTTACTGCCGGATTAAAGAAATTATATTGAAATTAATCAATGAAATTTTTTTTAAATTGACCAAACGGCAAACATTTAGTGATTAGCCAAAACCGACAAGTTGGATCTACAAGCAGTGCCGGATTACCCAAAAGACAAGACTAGGCACGACTAAGCAGTAGCCTGGAGCCCCTGATTTTCGAAGGCCCCCTGAAAGTTCACTTTTTTCACTAAATAAAATAATAAAAAATAAAATCACCCAGAATAAAACAATCAAAGTATTATGAAAAGCATGGAAATTATTTTTTTTGTTTCATTGCAGTGTACGATAAATAAAAGTAATTTTCAAAATACTATATATATTAAAATTCGTTTGTTAACTGAATAAATAAATATGACAAATTCTATTAGTCAACTACAAAACCTTTTCTTTGTACTTACAAAATACAGATAATTATTTTTAAAAACAGAGGGAATCAAAATTTTTGAGAGAGCCTAGGGCCCCATACTTTCTTATCTGGCACTGTCTTCGATGACCACGATGACTTTCGCTTCAGACGTATTCTTTCGCTTCAGAATCGTTTCTTGCTAGTGAATTCATTAATTTATGTAATTCGCCATCAGAGAATCTAAGACAAAAACAATATTGCTTGCTCGCGTTGACAAAGCTTCTATGGCAGTGAATAAACCTTTTCAAACCGTGAACCATTAAATTTTCAAAAATAATTATGTGGGCCTCTAACTCACACAGGCCTAATTTTTTTTTCTTTCGTTTCAGCCGACTATTTATTTATTCATTTAGCTTGTGGCCATTGCACAAAAATAATACAATTTAACATTAAATTACAATTAAAATTCAAAATTAACATGGTGTAGCCAATCTAAAGCTTCATTTGAAATGTTAATAAAATCTATCGGTGATCCCCTGAATGCTCGAAGTGGGCAGTCAAATGTCACGTGACGGATGGTTTGTTTCTCCTCACCACAGTCGCATCTCGGTGAATCTCTCATTCCCCATGTATACAAAGATGAAGCAGATCTTCCATGACCAGTCCTAACTCTGTTAAGAGCTACCCAGGTCTTGCGAGGAAGGTCGAGTCCCTTTAGTGCCTGTTGACTGTCGAACAGGGAGTGCCATTCTGGTGGGGCTGAGGCTATCCACTCCAATTTCCAAGCTTCTCTCCCATTAAAATTATCAGATATAATCTGTTTTACAGTTTTTACACTTGGATTTCTCGATTTAAGTCTCACAAACATATTATCCATGTCGTCATGGATGGGCAGATCCAAGTTATCACAGATCTTATTATACTGGGCAATTAGGAGATTGTGTCGTCTTATTGTAGGCGGTTCGATGTTGCACAAAACAGGTAGCCAGTACAGTGGAGTGGTCTTAATACATCCGCTAATTATCCGCATTGTCTGGTTTAAAACTGTGTCGATCTTTTTGACGTGGGCGCTATTTATCCAGACAGATGAGCAGTACTCAGCTGCAGAATATACAAGGCTCAGTGCTGATGTGCGGAGTGTAGAGGCGGATGCTCCCCAGGAGGTGCCAGTTAACTTCTGCAGAATATTATTCCTGGTTCTTAGTTTTGCTGCAAGGTTGTTTAGATGTTTATTGTACGACAAGGTGCGATCCATTACGACTCCCAAATACTTGGGGAAGGGGTTGTGTCGGATGGGAGTGCCATCAAGAAGAACGTCAAGTGAGAGATTCGCCACCCGATTGTTAAGATGGAAGACACTAGTTTCCGTCTTGCTGGAACTGGGTACGAGACGCCATTTCCGAAAATAGTTGCTCAGGGTTTTGAGGTCTGCTGTTAAACTATTTTCAATTTGCTGAACGTTATCAGATTGTTGTACTACTGCCAGATCGTCGGCATAAGAGAACTGTCTGGATTCTGTTTGAGGAATGTCAGAAATATAAACATTAAAAAAGTGGGGGCAAGAACTGAGCCTTGAGGCAGACCATCTATTCCTCTTCTCACTTTGCTTATCTTATTGTCTGAAACAACCTGGAATGTTCAGTTAGCTAGCATGTATTGATCAGACAAGTGATTTTTTTACACTTCAAAATGTTCAGACAGTTTTATATGCCAGGCCCCTCTCGCCACACTGTATCATAGGCTGCGGTAAGGTCAACAAATACAGCACCAGTCTTCAACCGTCTCTCGAATCCTGCTTCTATGCGATGTTGCCAATGCCAGGACCTGATCCTCGCAGTTTTCTTGCAGTCTAAAACCTGCCTGTTTCAACTGGGTGAGGTTTTGCGAAATAATTGGGACTGATTCTATTGTAGATGATCCTTGTCAAATACTTGTAGTAGTACTTAGCAGTGAAATAGGTCTAAAATTCACTGGACTTCAGGGCTTTTTCCAGGCTTCAGAATGACTATGATCTTTGCCCGTTTAAATTCTGCAGGAATGACACTTGTCTGTAGTATGTTATTGAAGAAGCGAGGCCAACCATTTTTTGATATGTTTCCACAGTGTGTAAGGAAACTCTGGGTGAACTTCGTCAAAACCTGGAGCCTTCCCATTCGTTCATTTGTTTGATGGCCCTTGCCACCTCTATATCGGTGACAGGGGATGAGAGGTTTGTTGGGGCAGAGTACAATCGTTTTAGATGGAACAATAGTGTTTTTTTCACTTTCCGAGTATAGATCTTTATCGGCGCTCACTCTAGACATGTTGGCAAGTCGACTTGCTATTTGGTCTGGAGTGACCTGATGCTTTGCTTGAGGGTTATGTGGGGTTCCACCTAGCTTTTTAAGGAGGCTCCATGTTTTCCCGGCTGGGGACGTCTTGAAATTCAAGGTTTGCACCGTATCATTCCATTTGCGTCTTCGTGGCATTGTCCAGGCTCTGCAGCAGTTCGTCGGCTGCTTCTGTACGTCCGTTCTGTTGGAAATCATCATATAGCATTTCGCATGTTTCGTTCCAACACGGGATATATTCTTTTCTAAAGCCTCTAGGAATAGACTTTTAGCTGTCGCTATGGTTACTCTGACAAATCTATTATAATTATTTACTAATGGAGGTATCCATCTTAGGTTTTTATCCAGGTTACCGGCAAATTCTTCCCACTTTGCTTTTCCAAAGTTCCATCTAGGTAAAGGAGAGGATCTAATTATGGGAATTGTTAGGCCAACTTCTAGCAAGACTGGTCGGTGTTGACTATGTGGAAAGGCTTGCAGGACTCGTCTTGTAGTTGGTAAAGGGTGGCTTTGATCGTCACGTGAAACAAAACATAGATCTGGGTTGGTTTCCCATCTTCCCGATTTAAAAGTACCTGCGTCTTTCGGGTTAAAAACTAAGTTCATGTTATTTGCTGCCACCCAATCCTCTAGCCTGATTCCATCCTGGTTGTTTTTTGTGTACTTCCAATCTGTATGGTGGCTGTTGAAGTCGCCAATATACATTACAGGATGTCGAGACTCTGGTAGAACTTCACTCGGCCATGAAGCGGAAGGGGTTTATACACATTAATAATTTTAATGTTGTTCACCACTGTGGTAATAATGTGGATGTTATTTTCCTGCATGTTGAGATGAGGTAGGCATTGGTAACAGTATTTCGCACATATGTTGCGCACCCGTAATTTTGATGATGAGTGACACCTAAAATTTTGTAGCCTTGTACTTTCCCTCTCAGACTCAGCTGCAAATCATTCTTGGTGTGGGTTTCTTGAACGCAGGCTATATCGACGTTGTGGTCAAGTAATAACTTTGAAAGGCAATCGCTTTTTGATCGGCTTATTCCTTCCATGTTAAGTTGGCAAACCCTTAGTGAAGGTCCAAGGGTTCTTGCCTTTTGGTTCTGATAAGAACTGTTAGGTGACATGAGGATTACTGTGCTCTGGTTGCCAGGAGATCCTGTAGGATTGTCTGGCAGGCCGACTGTGTAGACTATTTAGCCGTGCAAGCACGTTGCCCAGGGTGTACCACGAGGAGGCTAGTCTACTTTACACCCGACAATAAGCGACAATTACGCAACTTCAGTTTCCCTCTTCTGAGTTTCCTTCCTCCGTTGCCAGTTACCTCCGCAATTTTTCCACTGTCTTTAATGTCTTGCAACCCTTGGCCTAATTTTATGTTCCATAATTATTAAAATCTCGGACATGTACCATTATAAAATAATAAATCTAAAATCACGTTTTGAATCCTATGGAAACGCAGATATAAACTGGATGTGAACTATTAAAAGCTAATTACATGTTAATCATACCAAACCAGACAAACAATAATGTTTACTAACCAGATAAATAATAATGTTACTACAGGCTGGACGCTACACTATACCACCGGCCTACATGCATAAACCAAAATAAAAGACGCTAGACTGTACGCCTTTTATTTTTATTTCCTTCACCACTCACGTTACCAATCTTATCACCTACCGTGGTTCCTCATACCCACTTAAAACCCTTAGTAAACCATCATTTACTTCATCTCTAGATGCCATATGGAAATGAATAGACTGTTGTAGAAACAGTACTGTTCTATCCTGGAAATGCCACATTTTTGCCCAGTCATTTCAATATTCAAGGCTTTTAATAAAGTTGGGTACACAGCCTTATACAGTGCAGATATGGTATCAAAGTTTATGATATTCTGCCTGTGGAACTGCTGAACTATGTTCGCTGACCACCAGCAATCAGCGAACCACAGGTTGAGAAGCACTGTTCCAGTGGGTGTTTAGTTGAATGCTACAAAAATGGCAGCTGCTGCACTCTGCCGGCAGTATTACTAACTTTATCGAGCTGCAGCGTGTGACAGAACGAAGTTGTCTCCATTCCCCATTAACAAAGCGGACCCCCGACTTTGAATATTTACACGAAAACGCTAGAGCGCATGCGCGATCTGTGCCAACTAAGATTTGTCTCCAAGACAGCGAAACAGTTCACTGATGTGGCCAACAGATGGAGTTCAATACTTTCACTAGCTGTCGTAAGTTATCATAGAGGAGAGAATGCCGCATTTATAATAAAAAAAATTTCTTTCACTGCATTTATTTTTTAATTTATTTATCCTTGATTAGAGGTGGTGACACGTCACAGTGTCACTATGTCTAGAGCCGCCACTGATTTCCAACCGTTAGGTCGTAGTATGTTGAAGCCTCTTCTAATGTATGTGTTACACTGGGCAACCCTCAAGGAAGTGTAGCAGGACCACTGCTCTTCTTAGTTTTTATAAATTTTTTTGGTGGCAACATTGAAGTAAGGAATTTGGCCAACTACTTAAAAATTTAATACAATCTGGATATTATATCAGCATGGTGTGATCGGTAGCAACTTACAGTAAACTGCAAAAATACGAGGCACTGTTCATAAATAAATAAAAAGAAGCTGTGTATTTAGGAGCACAAAGTAAAATGTTTACTTATTGACACGGTTAATTTCTGAAATATTCGGACCTAACGGTACAAAGTAACATAAGATGGGAACTGCCCACAGCTTTGGTAATAGGTAGGATTAATTTTAGGCTAAATTTGATAGGTAGAACTTTGAGAATTGCAATACTTATACAAAGAAGATAGTGTACAAAAAAACTCTCGTGCAACCATATTTGTGCCATTGACAGAATAGAGAAGTTCTGCTCAATTTGGGACTATGTGCCACAGTCTTTAAACAGTGATTTACTTGGTATAAGAGTTTTTAATTGGGAGAAATGCACTATCAAAAGAAGTGAAATTAAAAATGAGAGTGTAACAAAGTGGCCTACTGGGACCATTGCTATTGATTATTCTCATGAATGATAGTGTTGATGATTTACTATCAGACTTTAGGTTGTTTGCAGATGACACAATTCTATCTAAAAGGATCTATGCAGCAGCAGGGTGATCTGGACAAGATATCTAGCTGGATTGGTAAACACGGGTTGAAGATAAATTTAAAGAAGAGTCAGCTTATTAGACACACAAGGAAAAAAAAAAAATTGATTGTGACTACAAGGTGGGAAAAGAATTGCTTGTTGAAGACTTGAAATGTAAATATACGTAAATGTAGGTATAACATTTGATAACAAGCTCAACTGGGCAGAACACATTGGACAGATAGTTGGAAAAGGTTTAAGAATCCTTCACTTGTTGAAGAGTGATGAGGGGATGTATGAGGGAAGTAAAGGAACTAGGGTTACATGATTTTGGTCAGACCACTGCTTGAATATGGGACCGACATTTTGAGTTTCAAATGCAGAAGTTGGAGAGAGTGCAAAAAATGGCTGCTAGAGTTGTTTCTGGAAATTATCACACAACACAGTCAGTAACAGATATGATAAAATAGCTCGTCTAAAACATTAGTCGTTCTCAGACCTCCCACCCGGAAAGCGTGTCAATTTGAAGTGACTTTGAATGCTGCATCAAACTGATCCAATGCTTCCACGAGTGACCCAAGAACATTTTATATAGATTATAAACTAAGATAGCATCCATTCATTCTATGTAAATTTATGTTGATAATTGATCATGCCAATCCTGCCATCAAACAAGTGATCACACAATATATGTTTAATGGAAAGTCACCAGATTTTGCAAAGTTTTTATTCTTGATGAGGATGTATTTCCTATCTTTGAAATTCCAGCTGGAATATTGTATTGGCAGCTGAGGCAGGTTAGTGCCGATAAGGACTTAAGAGAGTGACCATGATTTCTTTTTCAGTACTTAGTTTTTGATGGATACATAATATTTATGGAAATTGATTAAAAATTAGACTAAATTTACAACATATTGTAGCTACACCATTAGAACTATTAGAAGAAAAAATACAGAATAAATGAACAATGACTTCAACTGATAGGTGCAAAGACCACTACATCTGGATTGTCAGCCACAACCTCTTCAACTTGACATCTAATTGTTCATTCAAAACTGCCATCTCTCGAGTCACCAAATTCTCAAAATTCCAGGGATGGTAAGGAAATACTAAGTGCATGTTTCAATACTGCATGATACAAAGTATAACAATGAATTCTATCATTACTTATATTAAAACTGATGATCAATTATGAAGATTTCATTCTTTGTTTCCACTAAAGCAAGCTTTGTGACACCTTAGAGACTAACCATGCACCCATTAATAATTGTAATAATAATAAATGGTAGTTGGCCATTCTAGAACCGTCATTTGATAGCTCGATGCACCTCACACCAATTGTGGCCAGATTTCACATGTTATCGCACCGTCATTTATGTTCTCATAATTATTAATTTTATTTTGTCAATTGACTCCTTAGAATAGGTCAGCAGACCACAGTTTGCAAATAGTATATTAAATAATTGTGACACTGATTACAGAATCATCACATCTGGTGCAAAATATAGAACAAAGTCATATGGAAGCAGCTCCATATTGCAGATGTCATTTCATATTCACAGTAAATGTGAGATGCTAACTCTGGTATCCCGTCCCGACATCGCCGCATGCCCGGCAGATGGCATGGATATCGACTTCATATAGACGGCACTGGCATCGGAGCAACCAGCGCCACCACATCATAGTTTTCTGCCGCGGCCAATCGGAGCCGACCCGCCGCGCATATAAATAAAGCCCGCGCAGCTCCACTCCTCAGTTCAGTGTTCACTGCGCTTTCGGTACTCTCTCTTACTGTGAATCGCCTCTCGGACTCTGACAGTGCTCGTTCTTGGATACGTTTTGGTACTCTCTTCGGACTCTGTGAACCTCACGCCGGACTCTGACAGTGCTCGTTTTTTTTAATTATGTTTCGGCGTGCTCCTGGGACTTGTTCGGGTTGCTCGTGACCGTCTCCGTGGACTGCCTTCTGACGTGTGGCGTTCGGCCGTCGTAAGGACATAGCACTAACAACATGATGTGTAAGATTATTTTGGTGTTGAATATAAAATCTCTAATCATATCTAGTATCTACATGATTTGGGAGAAAGATAGGGATAATATGGATTCTGTTATTTTCATCATTTTCTGGAGAGTCTATAGGTATCACACCTATGGTGGTGAGGCAGATTATGCTAGCAAACCCTTGGATATAGGCCTAAATCCCTTCTGATGCGCGGTGGTGCGTGTACATCAGTACACTGCATTTCTGCTAATTTTGCAAGTGGAGAATATGATTAATAGGTCCTATTTCAGACTTAATTACCACACCTGTATTGTTGGTAAATGATATCCGTTGCAACAAAACAAGAAATATAATTGAAATAGCAGGCATATAAATCTCAACATACTGTGATGATGAAACAGGAAACAATAAAATCAGTTGGCACAGCAGAATGTCTAAAAATAGTGCAATTTTCTTCGGGGAGGGGATTGAGGTAGGAGGAGCATCAAGGAGGGGGAGACAAATATTTAGGAACTGAAACTGTGACATGTATTCATAAGGCTACACTATGGCCAATAATGAGATATATAGGGTGGGGCAGACAAACGACAAGATTCCTAGAAGGGCTGGCAGGGGTGACGGGGGGTTTGACATTGGACGTCTAGACTGTCAGAATTTAGAAGCCGTGCAACGCCGGTTGAGTGGGGAAGGTGCATTTGCTGTAAAAACATATTACAAAAACGCAGATAGTTTCATTGTTTCTCAAGTTATCTCCAGGTGCTTCGGTGCCATCAGTGAAAGCTATCGGATTGTGAGTGAGAAATTTTGGAGCCACTGCAAGCACAACAAAGAAAAGAAGTGGTATAGAGAAAAATGATCTCCTAATAATACTGGTCGGGTATGTGAGGCCTTAACAAGAAGTAAACGAAAATCAGCTAGACGACACAGTGATGAACTTGATATTAGTTATTCATCCATAAGAAGGATTCTTAAAGCATGACCTCCATCACCATCATGCAAGTTGTGCAAGACCTTAAACCTCATGATTATACTAACAGAGTATGCTTTTGTGAACTGATGTTAAATGTCATTGGTTATAATGAAGAGATAGTTCAAAATTTATGGATGAGTGACAAAGCCCACTTCCACCTTAGTGGCTTTGTAAACATCAGAATTTTAGATACTGGGCCGAAAATAACCCACAAAGTCTCAATGAAAAACCTCTTCACTCAGAGAAAGTTACGGTTTGGTGTGTAGTGTCATCATGTGAAGGTGAATGTGTTGCTACAGTGAGTATGACCTTGATGAAAACACACTTTCACAGCAAGATGACACAACTGGCCATACCACCACAGCGTCAATGGATTTACTCTGGCTCGCTTTACCTGGTCGTATTATCGACACTTACCACACACAGAACTTAGTTAAATGTTTCAGAACAAGATGGAAACAGCTGACATTCACCACTAGTACTTACTACAATCTGGTACTAGATGTAAAATGCTTGGCATCAGCAAGAGCATGTGGTCATAAAACCATAGCCTCTGATTTGACCATGCTGAGGATGAATAAAGTTCACCAAAGTCAGTAGACCCCAATAATGGCAGCGAAAGGTGGTGAAGAAGAAGAACAATTCATTTATGCTACTGCATAATTTCTCGATGTTTTCACTTTTACCGGATAAAAGGAAAATATGATGAACAAATTGTATCATACTGATTGTTTCTCCTGAACTACTTTGACTGCTTCTTCCACACACAAGAGAAACATTGGTGTATCACATTCTAGTTAATTAATGTTTTTTATTATGATTCTATACTTCCATCACCTGGTTCATATATAAATTTTACACGTGACTTCTTTAAATAACAGAACACCGACATGTCAATATGTGACATGTTTATTGAGTAAAAAGAGTCAGGAATGGGAAGGCATTCAGATATTACATTTGGTGGAACCATTATGCCATGGAAAACCATCGAAAATATATGTTTATTTTGTTCTCATTTTTCCAAGTTTTTCATCTCACATTCATTAAGGTCATTAGAGCCAGCAGAGAAGGAAAGGAACAGTAGGGAATCTGGCATTTGCTTTTTCAAGGAACCACACCGGTAGAATGATTTTAGGAAATCACGGAGAGCAAAAATCAGGATGGCTGGACGGGGATTTGAACTCGTGCATTCCCAATTGCCAGGCCTAACTGTTTCTACTCACCCAACTGACTCGGTCCAAAATACTCATGTCCATACCAGGATCTTATCACATACCATCTTAAATGCCAGCCTTGAGTGATAACTGCTCACCCACTATGTAGAGCAGTGTGTTTCATAAACCCCCTTTGTGGTTATGGGTCCTTCAAAAATATATTGAATTGTATCCATGTTATCTATATGTTAGTTTTTGAGTCAACTTTATACAGCTAAGGAAACATCATTCCAGAACAAGAAATATTATTAAGCATTTATGCAAAGGCATACTGTATTATAGAGGACTGATGTATGTGTGCAACAATGTGAGCCATTTATTATGCAGGAGAGACAAGTAGGGCTGGAGCAAGCACAACAGATCTAGTATTTGCCTTGAGAATGCTGGAACAAAAATATTGGGAAAGAGGGAAAAACCTAATTATTGTGTTTATGGACCTAGAAAAGGCATACGATAATGTTCCTAGATCAACTATCTGGAAAAGTCTAAGAAAACTTGAAATATCAGAGTACCTCATAAGAAAGATCCACATGCTGTACAATAACTGCAAGAGCTGTGTCAATGTTGGGGATGGTTACTCTGAATGGTTCAGTACAACCAAAGGAGTACAACAAGGAAGTGCCCTTTCACCCCTTCTGTTCATAGCGGTGATGGATAACATCTTAAAAGAACTAAAAAGAACATTCAATAGAGATCTACAGGCACTGGTGTTTGCAGATGACGTGGCAGTATGGGATGAAACCGAAGAAGGAATACAAAACAAACTGAAAATGTGGAATGATAAGTTTGAAGAATATGGAATATAATTTGATAAATAATAATAATAAAAAAAACTGTAGCACTAAAAATAAGCTGAAAAAAATACAGATTGTCACATAAAATTAAAAGACCACCAAGCTGACGTTGTTGACCAAGTCAGCTACCTGGGGAGCATAATTGCTAGTAACGGTACAAGTGAGTTAGAAACAATGAACAGAGTAAACAAAGGAGCCGTGTGGGGCTTACTATGGGACATGAAGGTTCCCAGAAGAACAAAAGTTGTCTTGTACAAATCATATCTCATTCCTATTCTCACATATGCTTTGGAAACATGCATACTAACATCAAGGGACCTTAGCAAGATCCAAGCATGTGAAATGAAGTTTCTTAGAAAAGTCCTCCAGAAAACTAGACTTGACCACATAAAGAATGACAAGATTAGATCAAACCTAGAACTAAGGGAATCCATGGAAGATAGAATTAGGTCATCAAGACTTCGGTGGTTTGTGCATGTCAAGAGAATGACTAGTAAAAGACTGCCAAAAACTTATTTGGAAAAAAAGATAGTGGGCAAAAGACCAGTGGGAAGACCAAGAAGAAGATGGACAGACCAACTGATGGAGGACATAGAGAGAAGAGGCTGGAATTGGGAATACATCACGGACAGAGAAACGTTTCTGGATAGGAGACAGTGGAAAACGATAGTCTATAACAACCAAGGTTCGTAAACCACACCCGGGAAACTGGAGATGGTCCCCAACGATAATGATGATGATGACATACAAAATTGCAACACTAACAGTGTAAAACTAGATCTCTCCAAAGCACTTGACAGAGTGTACCATAAGAAGGTGCTGAATAAAGTTAAAAGAATTGTGAATTGCTAAATCGCCACAGGTCGGGATGTGACCACATCTTTTCCCCTGCCGTATGTCTCGCCTCTCACATGATTAATACTCACGCCGAAATATTGTGCAATTTGTTTGTTTTTGTGTTTTTTATGTGTTCTACTCACCCTCCTGCCTTCATCTGTGGTAAGCGATGGGTATTTTTTCTGTATCCTATCTAATTCTTTTGACTATTGTTTCACTAGTCAAAAGAAAACTGCAATGAACATTGATGTGAAAGCGTGTGAAGTACTGTTCCAGACTGACATGTAAAGGAATACCACTATATCTGTGAGTACAGTGTGTACATATGTAAGTACATATTTATTAAGAGTTGTACTGTACATAATTATTGTAACAACACATGTAAAACACTTTACAGCCACTGAAGATGCCCTACACCACAAGGGCGAAACGCGTCTGGGGAATCAAATCAAATACAAAATTCACCAAACCAGTTGTTTTTGACGGATTCATTTACATAATTATCGTTCAACAACTGCGGGAAGATGGCCTATCACCATATTTATAAAATTACACTTTACTTCATAGAGAAACTAAATATCATTTTCAACTGTATCCCTTTAAAAGACACCTGCTGGCATTTGAATGCATATATTGCAATTGTATTTGGCAAACAAATTTTCAGCGTACTAGAATTTGATTTCACATCATTTTATTCTCTACTTGATGAGCAAAATATGTGAAAATCTGAATGACCATAATGTTCAATATGTTCCATTTCATGAATACATGGCTGGAAAGTTAGGGGAATCAGATGCAACTACAATCAGAAACTTATGACAACATCTCCATACCATTTCAAGACAATGGTTGATTGGAGCATTATTACATGTCTCAAAACTGTTAAAGAATGGATTGTAAGAGAAACTTGGTGATAACAAGCTAATATAAATAAGGAAACAATTGTTGTCTGACCTGTTAGTTAAATATTAATGTCTTTACAACCATCAAATAAACTTCACTTTCAGTTCAATCACAAATTAGACACAGTAATTGGACTACTTCAGCTACATAAAAACTAAATGCAACTTACTTGGTGTGGGTTCCAATCGGAGTCAAATATGACGACAGTGTCAGCTGACTGCAGGTTGAGACCGAGCCCCCCAGCACGTGTGCTAAGCAGAAAAACAAAATACTGTGAATCAGAGGAATTAAACTTGTGCAGCAATTCCCCACGTTCCTCCGCTTTCGTAGTCCCGTCGAGACGCAGATACGTGAAACCCCTCCAATTCAGATAATCCTCCATGATGGTCATCAGCTGTGTCATTTGGCAGAATAGCAGCACACGGTGATTTGTTGTCTTTAGCTTTGGCAAGATTCTGTCCAGCAGTTCAAACTTTCCTGAAGCTCGGAACAAGTCTGGGCTGAAAAATACCAAAAGCAGATATTGAAAACGTTATGACACAGATCTTATTCAGGCAATAAAATGAAAATTATTTTGAATATAATAAAAAGAGAAATAATAAAATCCATAAATCACTCTAAAGACATAAAAATAGATCAAAATGGATCTGTGCATAGTGAAGTAGGGGGAAGATTGTGTAGTATTTAATAAACATTTAGGTGGAAGGGGATCTTCTCCATCACCCCAAAACTGGAACTGACCTGATAAAATTTTGATTAACTGCTTCCTTATAACGTCCTCTTCATTTTTTGCACTCTCCTTTTTCAGAAAAGTCACCTCAAATAAAATTAAAAATGCCGAAATATAAGAAAATCTGCAACCGCAAAATGTTAGCAGCACTGCAAAAATGACACAAAAATTATCGGTACAGGGATCATATCAACCTAAATAGATTCGGTTTGTCATAGTGATCTTGGTTAGCTTGAAATTTAGCCTGGACCAAGAGTAAAAAAAAGTACGGGAAAATTTGTTCTGCGGCATCATTCTCAGAAACGATGCATTTGTTTACAACGGAAGCAATTGTTTGTCTCTGAATGCTTGTAACGATTCTAAGGTGGTGAGCCTTGTTGTACTGCAATTCCGATAAATATTTTGTATCTGTTAATTTCATATGACATTTTGCAACGGAGTGAATCTAAAATGACAAGAAGATATTACAATAGAGGATTAAACCAAAATTTCAAGAGATTATCATTGATTTCGCAGCTCCGGCGGCAACTAATAGCAGCGCTGCAGTGTCATATTTAGGCATTTTTAATTTAATTCGTGGCGACTTTTCTGGAAAAGGAGAGTGTACAACGTGAAGAGGACACTATAAGGCAGCAGTTAATCCAAATTTCAAAAGGTCAGTAACAGTTTTGGGGTGGTGGAGAAGATTCCCTCCCACCCAAACATTTTTCTTCAGTTGCAGAGAAATTAGACATAGAAAAATGATCTCCAGATAGTGCCCTAAGGGTTCTTCAAACTGCTTTCCCAAATAGATTTGTGGACAATGCAGTTTCCACCAGTAACAGTCTCAGAAATAAATAAACTCAGAGTAATAAAGCATGTTACAAAATATATCATCACCAATTCACAGTTTGGGTTCCAAGAAAGATCATACACAGAAATGACTATATATTCATTTTTTTACAGGACGACCCTCAAAAGTGGAAACATCTAATCATGATGATGATTCATTTTTAAATAAGACATTTGAGGAACTGAATAATAAAATGAGCCCTTTAGAAAAAAAGAAAATTGTGATCTTTTTTTTGTGATGTATTTGACTGTATGAATCATAAATTACTTTTAAATCATATGTGGAAAGCTGGATGCAAAAAGTTTTGATTCTAAAATCAATAAAGATATTTCATCAGACTGGGAGAAAATAAAACAAGGTATACCACAATTTTCCATCATAGGACCTGTCCTTTTTTTGTTATACATCAATGATCATCCTCAAAACTTATCCAAAACAGTTAAGAGCATTTTATGTACAGATGACACTATCGTGACAGTGAGCAAATCACTAAAGAGTAATCTAGAATTTAATGTAAATGACGTTCTTAGTGAAGTAGCAAACTGGTTTAATGCGTATTCCTTAAAAGTATATTTTGATGAAACACATTATATTAGGCTTAAAACAAAAAAATTATGCACAGCAAGATTTACATATAAAAATAACACAATCTTGAAAAAAAATTCGCTGTTATTCAAATCAATGAAAAACTGTTGGCAAGAACTACTGAACAAGTTAAGTAGTGCCACCTTTGCAATAACAACACTTCCTTTAACAGCACATTTTGAAATAACAAAACAGGTGTACTCCTCATATTTTAATTTGGTCATGTCACATGGCATAATTTTTTTGGGAAACTCTTCACAGCCTAAAAAAAGTTTTCATAGCACAGAGAACAGCTACAAGGATGCTGTGTAGGGTAAAGTCAAGAAATTTTTGCAGACAACTCTTTAAATGGTTCAATATTCTTACAATGAATTATCAGTAGAGATATTCCCTCATGTGCTTTGTCACAGAACATTTTAAACTGTCAACATCAAAATTCACAGGTACAGAATTTCAGTACAAGAAACAGAAATAATGTTCAGAAAACACACACATCACTATGATTATTATGAAGAGGAGTTAACTGCTCTGGGACACATCAGTTTATTAAATTTCCCAAAAGTATAAAACTGATTGTAGATAATAAAGATATACGGGGTCTGTTAGGAAAGGATCCGTCCTTTGACCAGAAAAAAAAAAAAAAAACTGGCATACCTGGAGCGTTGGAAACCTAATCACACTCAAAGTAGTCTCCTTGGGACTCCACACAATTGTCACAGCGGTGCTGCCATTGTTGGAAGCATTCTGAGAAAGCCTCATTCGGAATGGAGTTCAGCTCTGCTGTCGTTGCAGCCATAATGTTGTCTCTTGTCTGAAATTGCTTTCCATTAAATTGACTCTTGAGTTTGAGAAATAGCAAGAAGTCACAGGGTGCAATATCAGGATAGAAAGGAGCCTTTTGAACCACTGGAGTCTTGATTTCTGCCAAAAAAAAAGTATGAAACAAGTGCGAGGAATGTGCAGGAACATTGCTGTGATGGAGGCGCCAATTTCCTATTGACCACAAGTCTGGTATCTTGCACGGCACGGCATCAGGTAGATGACGGAGGACTTCCCTGTAGTACTCTCTGGTGATTGTTTGACCTTGTGGTGTGTGCTTGTGGTATACTACACCACGGGAATCAAAGAACCCAGTTAGTATTACTTTGACATTGCTGTGTACTTGGTGAGCCTTATTTGGTTTTGGTGGAGTGGAATGCTGGGATGCTGGGATTTGGTTTTCAGGTTGTACTTGTACACTGAGGACTTGTCACTGGTAATTATGGTGTTCATGAAACACCATAAGTTGAGACTTCAAAATGAGTTGCTTTTGCACCGCCGTCAGCAGCTTCAGCACGAATTTCTCAGACACTCTCTTCACAGCGAATTCTTCAGTCACAATGGAATGTTCCAAAATAGTGTCGATTCCCACCTCTTCCGCAGTCTAGAACTATTTCGCAAGATGCTTTATCCCTGCCACCAGTTAACGTGAACATAATTAGTCCAGTCAATATATCACAAGTTGAAGTCACTACCTATTATTGTATAGTTCAGAAAATTGGCGAGTTATTTTATTTACATTATTCCTTAAGTCCTCGGCAATAGTTACGCCTGCATCTGGAGGATGATAGAAGGAGCTGATCACAAGTTGTGTCCTAGCTACAGTGAGCTCTGAACCATAGGTCCAAAGTCAGTTCTATCGACCAGTTCTATCGACAATGCTGCAGACAGTTAGCTCACCACAAATCTTGGGCTCAATGGCCACAGAGTTCACCCTTTCTGCAAGTCGTACAAAGGAAGACAGGATAACCTCTGACCCTAGGCGGCAAACATCACTGGTGCTGACTATGAGCCACAATCCGCAGCTGGCTACACCCCGTCCATTCAATGGCATATGGGATGGCCTGTTCCACATCTCGGATCAGACCCCCCAGAATACACAATGAATAAATGCCAGATTTAATCCCCGACGTATTCGCTATTTCCATAAGGGGCCCCGATAAATCCACCTAACGTTAGGAGCTGCCGATCACGAGAATCCCCTTCTGCAGTTGCCCAGACCTAGCAGGCTGGGTGCCTGCCAACTCACAGGTTGACGATTGCAGGACTGAATCAGTTCGTCAAATAGGTTGAACAGTGGTACAAGCTCGCCTTCCTGGGAATCAGGCTTGTACGACTGTCCCCGCATGAGGTGTCGGCGTACAGAAACATCATGCCAGGTCACCACCAGGCGACCGCTGCACAGATTCCAACATCTGTGCCTAAACTGCAGGTACGATGACTGGTTGGGGAGAACCTGCGAGCTGCATAGGCTTCTACAGGGTCACTAATACCACATCTACTGCATTCATTTGCGGCAGCTTCCAGCTGTGTCACTCTCATTAACGAAGCTGCAAGCTGGGTGCACAGATCAGCCAACTCAGCCTGTGTTTGCACACAAACACCACACATGCTACCTTTCGTCATACAAAGAAAAATTGAGATGTATATGGGGGGAAAAATCGGACTCACTAAGCATTATCAATAGCAGGCTTTTTTGGGGGTAAATAAATATACAAAGCTGAAGCTAAAGCTACGTACACACTTTAAATTAACGCAGAAGGTAGTACTTGACGTAACGGTTACCGGCAAATGACTGACTGCTGCTGCTGGTAATCAAATATGCAAATATGAAACAAAAGCTGTTTACAAACTTAAAATTAAACTAACCCAGAAGGCACAACTTCAAATAACGGTTGCCGAAGAATGTTTGACTGCTGCTGCTAAAGAAAAATGCAAAGATGAAACAAAAGCTATTTACACACTTTAAAGTAAACTATCACAGAAGGCACTAATTCATGTAATGGTTGCCAAAGAACGAGTGACTGCTGTTGCTGCACCAAGACTGTGCCACTCAATTTCTTTTCCCACTTCCCATTTATTTCCAACATTCAATATTTCCATTCCATTAGGAACTTAACAATAAACAAGTCATATATGACTTCTTAGTACATATATAGGCATGTATGTTTGTTGAGACAACTAGGAACACTTTAAACCATTCTTGCATTTGGCAGTGTGTTTCATTTTCTGCTATGCCCAGAAGTCCTTCATTCGTTTGTAGTGGACCTGTATGCGCTCTTCCACTCCAGGGGTACTGTGTCTTCTTTTGGATTGTCCATCTTAGTTTATCTCACATGCCACTAACTTCTCCCTAAAGAGATCTCTATCAAAAGCATCTTTGGTTTTAATCACCACTAATGAAGGTCTTCTTTTATAATTAGAAACCAGAGCATTACAGTTTAGTATTTTGCAACACAGTGTAAGCTACCTTACTCTCTATTTTCAATATTCAGTCAAAATCCAACGAAGTTTGAGGTTAACAATCAGTACATGATACTATAGTTGAAATCGAGATAACAAAATTTTAGGTTCAGAAAAGTAAATAAACAACACATAACAACCTTAAATAAGAAGTTTCTAATAAAATATAAACCATAAACCTACCTAAATGAGCGTAATCCATAATAATTCTGAAGTAAAGTAAACAGATTTGGTTAAACAACCACAGCACTAATATTCCACATAACTGACCACTTTAAAGCACTTTCATAAGTATAATTTCACCATTTGATTTTAAATTCACTAATAACTCGCAGTTTCCAACAGATTTAAAGCAGTAAATATGATTTTTAAAGCATCACCACATGGATGGAGTTCAATAATTAATTCCCACACATCTAAGTAATTTCAGAGGTTTAAAAGTAGGTTTAATCAAGCTAAATAACAGGCAAGCAAATATTCTTTAAGTTTCCAATAGCCATCAACTAATAAACAGAAGACATGAATAAATAAAAATCCGTTTTTTAATGATGTCGTAGAAACCGATTTGCAACTTGAATCTCTTTCTGACTAACATATTTCACGAACTAATGTAAGGACAAAGGCCGATACCGGGGTTACAGTATAGCCTAAGTGCCTCAACTTACACTCTTGATGGTGACTCACAGTTCTCTGTAAAACTTACGAAATAATTTTGATTTGACCATGTAGCCTGGATAGTTCAACTCGAATGCTTCAGTTCGCCACAATATTTGTTGACCCACAAATATTGAAAAGGGTTATCAGCTAACTACGAAATAATAACGGTTCACTTTTCCAAAGTTCTTCAAAATTATTCAAATAAAAACCCAAAGTTCAAAATAGCATTCTAAAAGTTAATTTGGCTAATCGAACACTCTTTGCCAAAAGTTACAGATTGTGGAGAGGAATTGAACCGACTGAACCCCTTTAGTATCTTAAAAGTTCACATTAGTCATTAAAGTTAAGATATGATACGACACCAAACATGGTCGCAAACAGTTCACTGACGAGCATAGCCAGTCACGACACTACGATGAAACCGAAGTAATGTTCCTTCACATATAGTTCCCGAAGAACGGATCAAACGAAACCGAAAGTAAGAAGCGACAGACTACATTTTCTAAATGATTTCTCAGACTTCCACGGCCATCTTTGTTCATGATTAATAGACTTTCGGGTTTTGCCGCGTTGTTTAATTCCTTACCTAAGCTTTCGGCTGGTATCCTCCAGCCTTTGTCAGAGATACTGTATCTCTGACGAAGGCTGGAGGATACCAGCCGAAAGCTTAGGTAAGGAATTAAACAACGCGGCAAAACCCGAAAGTCTATTAATCATGTACATTTTCTAAGTTCTGATTTTACAAATCACTGGCCAAGTCATGCGCGTAGTTGATCGATCACTTCCCAGCGTGTCCTAACCGCACGAACTATTATAGCACGGCGCGTGCCTATGACCTTGGCAAATCTTTCTTTAATTAATATCTTAAAAAGTATATGTTATTTTAATTTGAGTTTTTTACAGGGACTTCTATCATCCTGTTCTATCTATTTTATTTTAATTTATCATTCCAAAAGGTTTCTATTGTCTTAACACTAAACTCATCACGTGACCAATCTTGGCTGACTTTGTGGATTTTCCCGAACTTCTCACCCGACAATCAACGACAATCAATTTTCAAAAACTTAATTACCGGTCAAATGCTTAAACTTTTGATGAAAACCCATATATGTATGAAATCATCTTAATTAGGGCTATCTGCTGATGTAATTTTTAATTTAATATCTCTTTTAATAAAAAGCTTATTTTTTCTCTTAATTAAAACCACTAATTAATCAGTACCAAATTACTTAATTTTATTACCAAAATATCGGGGACAGTGCTGACTATAGCTGGTTATAAAAGATCAGTTGTAGCTTTACGCGATTTAAAGATATTGCAAATCTTAGAATTTCTACTTTTCTGATCGCATGTTTCAAAACATTGACAAACGGGAATATCTCTTAAACTAAACGTTTCCCAATATGATAAATACACTTTAAAATGATTTATATGGTGAATTGTAACTATGGGGAAGATTACGGGGAAATTCCTTAAAGTTGAAAACTACACTTCTCGAAATTTCTAAGTCCCGCCTAAGCAACACTAGAATTTGCCAAAATTCCAAGGTGCTTACACTAAAAACTTTTCTAAAACATGTAAATAAAATAAAGTTACAGTTTAAAAACAGTTTCAGGCCACAACCGACTTTAAACAAAAAGTGAATTATTTCCTGCACCACCTAGGAAATCAGCAAATTTTAGAAATTCAATAACTTCTGATATCCTTAACCAATTTAAAAGATTTTTACACCACAGAACTCAGCAAAAGCTGGGGAACACTTTGAAAATAGTATAAACCTGATATTTTAAACTTTAGCAAATCCATATTTCGGATGTGACGTATCGCAATACTCTAAACAAATGTGCTTTCCAATTAACCAACTTTCAAAATTCATTTACACCGGTCTGGAAACTTTAAAACCAAAACCAACCACATCACCACACTTGTCTCGTTACACTCTTCGTCTTGAGATTTTCTGGAAGTTCTAAGTTAACCAAAATTTTTCTTGATAGACTGTTGTCTAGTTCAGTAGGCCATTTTTGATAAAGGGAAGCCCGGACAGGGTTTCGTCGCACTTCGTTGAAATACCTCGTCGAGTTAGCATGTAGTTCGTGGGTAAACGGATTTGAGTGAGTCCGGCTTGCGTTGGCTGATGGGAAACCGGAAACTTAGGCAGCATGGCTGACTGCCACCATTACTAACAGAATAGGCAACCATAGAAATTCGATGTGAACTTTAACTTTCAATTTCATTCATGGTGTAGCGGTCTGTTCTGTTTCATGACTTGTGATCTTCGGCAAATGATTTTCTCCGATTGCCGTTGCTAACTGTGACTTTATGTAAATTCTGTGAAAATTTTAAGAATATATACTTCAGTGATTCGGACTTCGACTTTCATTTCTATTTTAGTACCTTTCTTATAGGAGGTTAATCTGTAAGTGGCGGCCGTCTTCATCATTACAGTCAGCATTCTCCAAGGGTTTTCACGGTTATAGAACTTTAGGTAACATTTTGGAAGACTTCAAGTTTAGGTGTACAAGCCGATACCGCACCCCGGTATGCTGTTTTATCCCCTAACAACAGAAATTAAAGATTTTTTGTCAGTCTGTTTTCCTTCATTCATTTGAGATGACCATAGAATCATGCCTGTATTTTTGCAAAAATTTTGGGAATTAGAGGAGATATCTCACAAAAAATTCCTAAGCCCTGAGAATACAGAGTGTGAGAATTTATATACTTTATCGGTGAGTAGGAAAAGTGACGGTAGATATACTGTGGCTTTACCATTCCATTCAGATCCTAATGAGCTTGGCAATTCTCGTTTCAATGCTTTACGCCGATTTATGGCGCTTGAAAGGAAATTTAAACTATGTCCCACACTCCGAGAGAGCTATAATAAAGTTATTGAGGAATATATTACAAATGGTTACTTAACAGAAGTTCGTGAATCAGAGGTTAGCGATGACGGGTATTATATTCCCCATCATGCAGTCATCCGCCCTGATAAACCCATGCCTCGCATTGTACTTGATGCAAGTGCTAAAACTCATACTGGTTTGTCATTAAATGACATACCGGTCCTAATTTACAGGCCGATTTATTCTTGCTTTTATTAAACTTTCGATTATTCCCGATTGCTATTACAGCGGATATCAAGCAAATGTATTTGCAGATTGGTGTTGTTAATGACCATCGCAGATTTTTGCGAATATTATTTCGTTTTGATGATAGCGAAATAGTTCGGACATTTCATTTTAACCGTATTCCTTTTGGGTTAAAATCGAGTCCTTTTCTAGCTATGCGCACTTTGCGACAGCTGGCGGCTGAAGCGAGTTCTCAGTTTCCTGAAGCCTCTGAAGTCGTCGAGACTAAAATGTATATGGACGATTTGGTTCATTCTGTTCCTGATGAGGAAACAGCTTTTCGTTTATCCCGAGAACTAATCTCATTATTGAAGTCTGGAACTTTTGATTTAGTAAAATGGTCCAGCAATTCTTCTGGGTTACTCGATGGTCTTCCTGATTCTCATCGAAGCCCAGTAAACTTTTCAGAAGGAAACGTAGTGACGTCAGCTAACGTTCTGGGGCTAGCATGGAAACCTTCAGACGACGTTTTCTACTTCACCACGACCCAAGTCTGTGAAAAGTGCACGGAGCGGAACGTATTATCTATAGTGGCTCGTTTGTTTGATGTTTTGGGTCTGGTTGCTCCGGTTATTTTGTTAGCCAAGTTGTTAATTAAAGAACTGTGGCTATGTAAAATTGATTGGGATGATACCCCGCCCGAGAGTGTGTTATGCCGATTTGCGGCGCTTACTCAAGAATTACCTCTTCTTTCCACTATGGAAATCCCTCGTCCTGTAGGTGCATCAAAGGACTGCAAGGTCAATATTGTTGCCTTTTGCGACACAAGTATGAACGGTTATGGTTCTGTTATATATTTACATACTACTGATGCGTCTGGCATATCTGTTCGACTATTATGTGCTAAGTCCAAGGTTTCACCTATCAAAATAACGACACTTGCGCGTCTCGAGTTATGCGCCGCACTTCTGATGTCGAAATTAGTTAAATTAGTTAATGAAACCTATCGAGATCGAGTCCATATAGTAGGCACCTATGCCTTTTCAGACTCTACGGTAGCTTTGTCCTGGATTCATTCTTCCCCGCATCGTTGGTCTGTTTTTGTGAGTAATAGGGTCGCTCAATGTCAAGAGAACCTTGCTCCACAGAACTTCTTTCATGTTGCGGGAATCGAAAATCCAAGTGATTGCCTTTCTCGAGGTATGTTACCATCACAATTAGTTTCTCATAGCTTGTGGTGGAATGGACCGTCTTGGATGCATCGTCCCACTTCTGAGTGGCCCATTAAAACGTTTTCTCCAGGTGATTGTAAGGAATTACCGGAACACAAGACGAATGTTTTCACCATTACTACCACTCAACCTGAACCTTCCATGCCTAGTCACTAAGGCTATACACAAAGAGCTGGTCTCAGACTTAACGTCTGATACATACTTAGCTGCATTCAAGCGCTTTATTGCAAGACGAGGACCTGTTTCTTGTCTACATTCAGACAATGGTACCAATTTTGTAGGTGCCAAGGCTCAGTTAGAAGAGTTGAACAAAGCTCTAAAACCTGAATTAAGTAGTCGCCGTATCGAGTGGAAAATGATTCCTCCACGTGCTCCGTATTTCGGAGCATTGTGGGAGTCTAATATAAAGAGTTTGAAGACCCATTTATTTAGAGTGATTGGAAATCAACTTCTCACTTATGAAGAACTGCAAACAGTTCTAGTTCAAATTGAATGCGTTATGAATTCGCGACCTTTAAATGTAGTGTCGTCGGATCCATACCCAGAAGTTATTACTCCTGCACATTTTTTGATGTCAACTCCACTACAGTACTTACCGGCCGCTGACATGTCTTGTTCGAATCTAAACCAACGTAAGAAGTTGTTAGATCAGATGGTCCAGTCATTCTGGAAAAAAATGGCGACTTGAATATTTGCACACCCTGCAAGTTAGACATAATTGGTCGACACCGGATAACCCTGTTCAAGTGGGTACAGTTGTAATCGTGGGGCAGGATGATTCTCCCCCTTTGAACTGGCCCTTAGGGGTGATTATTAAAACTTATCCTGGTTCAGACAATGTCACTCGGGTGGCGATGGTGAAGACATGATTCGGCACTTTCAAGCGTCCAGTGGTTAAACTTTATCCCATACCAACACAATAATATTTTTTCTTTCATTCCTTTTAATGTATCAAATTTATTAATAGCCTTTTAATTTAATCTTTCGTCAATCCTACTCTCAACCCCTATCTTCATTATTGCTTTAAATCAGTAAAGTTACTTTAATTTTTATGTCACAACTTAGAATATCCAATAATGTGGGGGAAAATTATTTTTATTTTTTGAAAGTCCTAAGAACTTTCAAGGGGGGGAGCATGGTTGAGCGATTTCTTATTTTTCTTTCCGTCTGCCGCGGGCATCTATGTTCGCGGCGGAATAAAGGTCAGCTGGCGTAATTCAGACATCCACTGGCCTATGCAATATTTGCGTGCCTTTTTCCACAAGGAAATTATATATGTGGGACTTTTCTTGTTTTTTATAAGTTACAATTGTTGTTACGCTCACGTCAGCGACGATTAAATTTGCATGTAAATCATCGTAGCGAATTATGCTTCTTATTTGACTGTCGGCGAGTTATGCCAAGTTTCGGAGGAAAGAGTGTTTTACAACTCAGATTTCGGTGCATCCTGGTTGCATCTTGCTGCAAATAATAGCTGGTGTCATGTTATAGCATGAACATGCCAATCGACGCTACAATCATAAGGTGAGTGGATCTCTGTTTTTTTTTGTGCTATTGCTGGCCGAATCGCTGCTGCCGAATTTCGGGTGCCTGTGGTCGGCGGGGGTGAAGAGAGAAATCGCTCACCAATTAACCACGATTACGTTCCCTGCGGGAAGTCACTATTTATACGTGGCTTTCCCAAAATAGATTATCCATCATCTACCTACCTTTTTTTAATTGAAGGTTAAGTACATATTTATAATTCCTGCTTCCAAACTATTGTTTGTCAAGTGCATCGGTTTTATGGCTTTTAAACTAAACACAAACTTGCATATGTAAGGTTTTCACTTTTATTTCTGAAAAGCAGTGTTTGCGATTTATGTAAAAAGCAAAGAGTAAACGTTGCACGGCTGTCTACGAAGTAGGAAACTCTTTGTTGTTTGAGAATTGATATTAATGGCAATTTCTAAAAGAACTACGAGTTTTTGTGGGATAAAATCTATCCTATTGCACTTCGCACGCAATTAACTGACTTCATGCCAAATTTCATTTAAATATGTTGAGTTATTAAGGCGTGATTGACTGCAGACGTACATCCAAACATACATCCGAACTTTCTCATTTTCTCATTTATAGATATATAGATATAGATTATGGCTATGTATGTCAGCATTAAGATTGAAGTGTTCAGGATTTTCCACTACAAATGATAGCACTGAGTATACATACTGTGCTGGCATTGTAAGTACACCCAGGTCTTTAAATAGATTTCTGCACTGACGTCTGTGGACTTGCTCCACAAATAGTTCTTATAGCATGCTTTTTCAATTTAAATACCCTCTGTGCTTGTGATGAGTTTCCCCAGAATGAGATGCCATAAGTGAGCATGGAATGAAAATATGCAAAATATACTAACTTTCTGGTTTCTATATTAGCCATTCTAGATATTACCCTCAGTGAAAATGTTGCAGAATTCAGATTTTTAAGAAGTTGTTGAATATGTTGTTTCCAGTTCAATTTGTTATCTATACATACACCCAGGAACTTTGTGAATTACTTTCATTGATTGCTTTTCCTTCTGATATCACATTACAGCCTCCTTTGTTTTATTTTTTGTAACAAACTGAAGTAACTGTGTCTTTTTTACATTAAGTATTAGTTTGTTGGTATTAAACCACCTATTAATTTTCTTTATAGCATCATTTGCTGTGTTTTCGAGGTTTTGTGCTGTTGGGTCTTTCAATGATATGCTAGTATCATCTGCAAATAGCACCATGTGTTCATTATCATCTAGTATATGTGGAAGATCATTTATATAGATTAAGAACAGCAGAGGGCCAAGAATTGAACCCTGAGGCACACCACATTTAACTATACCCCATTCTGAGTTTATAACATCTCCTGTATTAGCATCTTTCAGTGATACACATTGCTTTATATTTTCCAGGTATGATTTAAACCAAAGTCCTGGCTTACTGCTAACTCCATAGTGATCTAATTTACCTAGTAGAATCTCATGATCAACACAGTTAAAAGCCTTAGCAAGATCACAGAATATACCTAGGGAATTTAATTTTTTATGCATTGATTCCAGTATGTTGTTTACAAAAGCAAAAATTGCTGAATCTGTTGAAACGCCTTGTCTAAAACCAAACAGTTCTTTACCAAGTAGGTCATTCTTTTGTAGATGTGCATATACCCTTCTGTACATTGCTATTAAACTGGACTATGAGCCATGAGTGAATATGGGGAGGAGAAAACCAGTTCCACAAGATTCAGGACTGAACAATGTATGAAATCTATATCTATAAAACGAAAACCAGATATATTGGTATTGTAAAAACTTGGAAACTACGGTGCAGATTTTGATGGGGCTTTCATTGTTTTAAAGCTTAAGGTTTTCATCGTTTTAAAGCTTAGAATCTTAATTCAGTTGTTTGGCATGTCTTATGTTTCAACATTAAATAACGCATACTTTGCACTAAATATACAACTAAATGTCTGTGACCCAGGCCTTTAATGAAAAGAAGGCTCCACTCCAATACGTCGGAACCTACAAATATTGTCTTATCGGTC
>JARYHS010013631.1:195647971-195683969 GCA_031002005.1 Vandiemenella viatica
TATCAACTATGGCAGGCTCAAAATGCTGTTCCAGTAGAGCCAACGTGTCATTGAGAGGGACCCTAGTGAACAGTGACACCACATCGAAACTCACCAATAAATCATGTTGCTGCAGGTGGAGTTCTTTAATTACGTCAATAAATCTTGCGGAGTTGGTCACGTGATGAGGACCTTTACCCACTAATGGTGTCAGCAGCCCAGTTAGATATCGGGCAAGAAAATATGTAGCTGATCCGATGGTACTTACGATTGGCCGCAATGGGGTACCCTCTTTATGGATCTTGGGAAGTCCATAGAGTCTTGGAGGAACAGCAGCACGGGGTAGTAGTTGTTTAACTGTGTCTTCTGGCAGACCTGAGTTCTTAAGAAGAGCTGTCGTTTTTCTCACCACAGCGTTGGTAGGATCCCGTGCAATCTTGCGATAGGATGCGTCCTTCAGGAGTTCTTCCACCTTTCGACGATAATCTGCCGTAGTAAGCACTACGAAGCGTTACCTTTGTCTGCCGGTAAGACAATAATGCCTGTGTTGTCCCGCAATGCCCGAAGTGATCTCCTCTCGGCAGCTGTGATGTTGGGCCGTGGTGACTTTGATTTGCATAAAATACGGCAGGTTTCACGCCTCATTTCTTCCGCAGTCTCTTTAGGCAAACCACGGACGGCCTGTTCAACGCCGGTAAGAATATCCCTATACGGTATGGACTTCGGTACTGTGAGCAAAATTTAGTCCCTTAGATAGACCGATATGGTGTCAGAGTCCATTACCTCACCGGTCAGATTGATGACAGTATTCCTGTCTGGCTCTGAGGAGGGGCTTTGATTTTCGGGTGAGCCGAGAGAACTTGCCACATTGACGTGCCGTTGCGCTGCATTGAACCTTGCAACTTCCAGCCACAGTACAACTGTCTATCCAGTCCCAGGCGTCACGGTGGATGTGGTTTGATAGAAACAGGTGGATGGCAAAAAGTTCTTGAGACACGGAGTCCAGTTCACGCCTGGTATACCGTATCCTTTCCCGCACTAGAGCCAAGCTGGCCCGCCGCAGAATTTTCTTCGCTGCGAAAGAATCAATCGGGTGCCGAATCTCGGCAAAACGTGGGACGGTGTCCTGGTCCCTGCAGCGCTGAAGAAAGGCGAGCACGCTGAGAAGTCTTGATAACATAAGTGAGCAATTTGTTTACTCAGGCATTAATGATCAGCTTACGGGAAAGTTTTTGCCTTCTGATTTTTCCTTCTATGGAACGATGTGTTGATACGAGGCAGGACCCCGGCTACGATTGGTTACAAATCTGACCAATCACGTGGCAGCATGGCTCAATATGAGGCCCGCAACGGATCCGTGTTGACCCATCAGTTTGATAAACAATTTATGCTGAATGCTTTGTTTTATGATATCATCTTCGAAGGAGCGATGACTTTAAGCCCGTCCGCTACATGCCATGTAAAAACTGACATCAAATCTAGTCGTAACTCCACCTTAGCATCGATTCAAGCCGCAACGAGATTTGACCCCTGCTACGACTGGTTCTACAGCCGACCAATCAGAGGTTAGCAGCGGTAATCTGGTCTAGCTCAGCAACTTCGCACGTTCCTGACCTCACTTCACCAGAAGATGGCGTCGATGATTCAGTGCGCCGAAATATCGTGTAACTATGACATTCATATAACTCGGCTAGTCACCCGAGAAAATTATTTATATTTGCAACGCCGAGAAAAACTACGTAATTATGTAAACTTTCACGTGTTGTAATGGATTTAATTTTCAGTAATCTTGCGTAAAGAATTAACAGTTGCATCATGAAGAAAGTTAGTTGAAAAAATAGATGTTGGTGGATGAGAAATTGGATCTTGCGGTGTGGTAGCATGGGTATTGGAGGACAAAACTGCAGTTAAAATCATCTTTGAATGTTTAAATCACACAGATTTGCTGTCAAAAAAACTCACCACTAATTACAAAACAGGACACTAATGAGAAAATGTCTTCCGGCTAAACCGAAGGGTAGAAACTATTCTCACGTTTATTGCAACTGGTAACTGCTTTGAAACACATACACTTTACTTACAAACACAATTTACATCACATTTGTCTGGTTTTAAAACTTTAGTTAATTCACTAGATGACCTGGTTCAGATACTTTTAATTTTGTGCTTGATGTCTCCTGTCTTCAAAAGTGGGAGATTAAATACTTTAATTATGTCCTCTGTACCACTATCCCTTTTGTCTTTATTTTTATAAGTTTCAAATTTTGTGTTCTATAAATTCCATAAACACTAGTTATTATGGAAAGAACTTAAAAATGAAGAAATATTTCTTTATTTGCATTTAAAAATCATTATTGTTGAATAAAACAAAAATCAGAAACAAACAACTGCGACTGATCTAGGAATATGTTTCACTTCAATATTAAGACTGTTTAAATGCTTCACTGTTGATGATTCATCCGAGTGAAACGCCAAAAGTGAACGAAAAGTTGAAATCGAGCCAACTTCTTTCATCCGTCATCTTGGATGATTACTCTGGATGATTCACTGTTTACATGGTTCTCTTTCCTTTCACTGCGCGTGATTCATCCGGAGTGATTACGAAAAGTGAACCGTGTAAACCCGCCTTTAGTCTTCTGGTTACGATAATATTATTCCAGATTCACTTTTGATATTTGTATGAAAGGCTGTATCTGGCTTTCGAGCAAAAAGTAAATCAATTCACTTCACAACTGAATCTAATGTGAGTTTCTAACATAATCTAGTGTTGTTCAGTAATGTAGTAATGCAATTTCTTAACCAAATTAACGAAGCTTGATATACATGAATCTTTTCAGACGAATGAAAATAGCGTACACGCAAATAAACTTCAACCACCTCGTTTCTTGGTAGGGGGCGGGTGAATCAAGGATTACTTTAATTCTGAAAAACGTTGGCACAAATTTTATGAAACTTTGTACAAATGTTTTTCAATACGAGAATAAAAACAGGGCATGGGTAAATCTACACCAATTAAACTGGGCAAACCCGTGAACTCCGCTAGTTATAAATAAAGAAAAACTAAGGCAGGTGCTACATCACATGACCTATAAAGTCTCCAAGCTTCACAAAGAACTATATCTGATGCCGCTCAAATGAAGAATAAGCCAGGAAGACAAGACTTTCATGATTAACAGCTTTTCAGGTAATGTCACATTGTTTATTTAATTACCTGAGCTTTTGGCTGGTATCCTACAGGCTTCTTCAGAGATACTGTTTATTTCTATGTTCCCATAGCATCAGTTGCCAAGTATTGCAGAGTAAAAGGCCGCTATCTTCATTGATGTTGTTGGAATTCCTTAAGATTTCTGCTGCCTCTTTCACACGTCGAGGCCACCACAATCTTCTCTCCACAGTGGCCTCGTGTCTTGAAATTTTATTTCATGCCCGGTGTTAATGGCACGGCGAACTTCGGCAGATTTGTAGCTGTTGTTATATTTATAGAGGCACATATGTCGCCAAAGTCTCTCCACCACAGTGCGACCTGTCTCGCTGATGTAAACACTGCCACAGCTGCAGGGGATTTCATAAACAACCGTAAGCTGGTGTATGCGTAATCTGTCTTTTACCCTGGTTAATGACTGGCCAAGTTTGCAGTGAGCCTTATATACTATTTGCTCCTCCACCCGCTTTAATAGTTTCCCAATCTGTTCAGTGATACTATTTATGTATGGGAGATAGGCAAATGAAAGTCGGTTCACTAATAGTGCAAAATGGTCATGCCCGAATGTCGTATTTATAAAAATGTAACAGTTTCCATTCCAAGTAGGTTCAATTTATTTCCTGTGAGTCTTATTTTTTGCTTTTATACAATCTCTGTAATATTACAAATTAGTTTTGCTAAAATTTAAAACTTAACCGAAGATAACTAACACTTTTTAAATTTTTTGTTCACAATTTTTGTAGAAATCAGTACAATCAGCCTATGATTCACGAAAAATTTCTTTTTACCTCTTGTTCAATATTCTGCAAATATCTATTAAATCCTTCACTTGAAACGAATGTATTCAATGGTGTAATGTAGAAACCTATTGTTTCACGAAAGAATATTGGAAGTCCTTTACATCACAATACACCTCATGAAAGCTGCTTATTTATTACTAACTAATAACTAAATTCCTTCTGCCTTATGCTGTAACAAAAACATTCTGGTCCAGGCAGCATTTTAACCTAACCACTATCTCTGCTAATATTGCCACTACAAAATCAGATGATATAAACACAGCTTACGACATTAAATGCATTGGAACTGCATTTCGAGTAGTAACAGCAGCATTTCAATATACAATTTACTAAATCATGAGCAATAACAGTCAATTTATCACGATGTAAACTTGACCCGCAATATTAATAGTTGTAGAGAACTATGGACTTTCCATTGTACACTGTAATTTACAAGCATTTTAGTATAAATTTTTGAATTACATTACTTTTATAATTGTTATAATGCTGATGACATAGTTCAAGCCACTGAGCGTATTTCAGATGTATTCAGTATTTAAATTACTGTGCTTTTATGAGCGCCACATTGCCAGTGTCATTTGAGTTTATTTAGTATCATGATCTGAAATAATGAGTCAAGTTTATTTTGCCATTCATGATATCACTAAGAAGCACTGTAATGAATGTATTAATGCAAGAGTGATAGAAGCTTTGATTTCCCCAGTTATTCTGAGTTTGTGCCTTGGCTGAAATGCAGCCTGGGCCAGAATAAGAACTGAAATGTTATTAGTTATCAAAACTTCCTTCATGAGTGCTATTTTAGTGGTCGTGTATAGCTTTGTACCGATATTGTACCAAAAGCTTTATAAAAAGCTTGGATGATTTAGCGAAGATAATTTTTGAAATTTATAAATGTTTTATTCAGATAGTGGACTGGCAGACAAACAGAGCAGTAATTTTCCAGCAGACATTCAATTCTGTTTGCAGACTGAGAAACAAAAAGAAACTGTTAATAATAGTAACACTGATCTTTATGAAGAAAAGCATCAATTACTGCTTAATCACTGACATATATTTTTAACACAGAATTAGTCGATTCAAATGAAGTATAGTAAACTGGTCCACAGCCATTCAACTGTTTCCACAGATAGAGAAACCAATCTTAACACTGATCATTATGAAGAAAAGAATCGATTACTACTATAATACGTAAATTACTATTTTAAAGCAGAATTAATTAACTGAAAAGATATATCCTCAAAGCAAAATCAGTATACAAACAGTAAATTAAGTTCTCATTAAAAAACAGTTATTTTCAAATATTTTGCGCAAATGAAAATATTCATTTTTAGTTTCGCAATTTTTTAAACAGAAATGAACATCCTTGTGCCACGTAGTTATTTATTTGCTCTTTGAATATTAGTATTTTTCTTTACATATATACATATATAGTCGATTCCATCAATGTATTGCTAATATTTTGAAGTTTTGAGTTCTAATCAATAAAAACGATTTCATTCGTGATACTTGAAATTATTAATTTTAAGAGATGCCGAGTAAACAAAATTAAAATCTTCCGAAGAAATATAATGAAAATAGCCAAAACCCATGAGACAAATGCTCAAGCAGAGCTGCAAAGGGTTGGAAACTTGCAAAGTCTTGGGGCTTCTACGGCTGCTGAATTGCCAGAGGAATCCAAGTTGGGCGACGACAGCCAACTGAATACTTGTGTTGGGACGATCTGTCGATTCACTGGAAAAAACTCGAGCTCGGTACAAAGAGCAAGCCGAATGGCAATCGATCTTAAGTCCTGCTGAAACACTGAAGCAAATGAAGAGTCAGCGACAACAACACGCCGCATATTTGGCATTGCAACGAGTTGCAGAAACACCTAATCAAACAAGGGCTTGGTGCATCAGCTGATTTCAAGAGCAACTGAAACACTGGAGTAAACAAAAGATGGCAACAACAGAATGCAGGATATTTGGCACCACAATGAATTGCTGAAACTTTGGAACAATTGTGAGTTCAGCGACATCAGCATGCCAGGTATTTTACATCATAAAGAGCTAATGTCACCAAGGATGAGTGAGAAAACCGTAGACGAGCTGTTGCAAATAGGGCAGCGAAGAGACGCCAAGTGTTTGTTAAAAGCACGTGGTCCGTATTTGAAAAAGCTGCTTTTTGTTAGGACGATGATATTGATTACAGTAGCCATTGCCTCTTAAAAGTAGAAAAAATGAATAAGAGTGCAGATTTTGCAGGGCTCTGAAATGTAAGGAAGGAACTGCAGGAATGTGTTATTCAGCAGGAAAGGCAGCCATTCCTTTAATAGAGGAGTTGGTGGAAACATTGAAACAGCTGTTTTCTTCCAACACAGATGAATCGTGGCAATTTTTAATCTTATCAAATAGTATAATTCCTGCTTCCATAAGACATCTTTTGGAGTTAATAGAGTTGTTGCTATGCAATGATTTTCACCAACATTTACTACCCATGGGAAAGTATATCACAGAATTGGATTATGCTTCCTTTGTCAAATACATAACTGCAGTTTTTACAGATACATTTCATGGGCGGTGAAGAAGCAGAAACTGAAAGACATTTTAAATTATTGAAGGGACAGAATACAGTGGGTTCTACATGACAACAATGTCTTGTATAGGGAATTCAAAACGACTTTGGAGAATATGACTGATGTAAGCTGCAAAGTAGAGATCCACCCCAACCATGTGCCATGCGGACATCACGAAAGATGCTAAAACACATCGACAAGAAACGAGATTGCAGTCATGATAGCAGGTAATGAGCAAACCACCACTCGCGACATCACGCCGCAAGCGCGTAATGAACAGTCTGCAGAGTTGCCCACACACACAGAATCTATGATGTTCTATAGTACCAGCCAATATTTTGGAAAGGACAAGAAGGTTATCACTTTTATATACCCTAAATTAATCCTTCCACTAGACATTCGCTTACATTCGCAGTTAAGGGCAGCCGGCCATTTTCATCACCCATCCCTGCAACCGCACTTGGACTGAAATTACGGAAGAATTTATGCCTGGACAAAGAGTGACCGACAGACGTGATCTGTTGGCTAGAGTTTTTAAAATAAAGATCAATAAATTAGTGTCTATTCTCACTAAAGGTAAATTATTTGGTGAGTCAAAGTGTTTCATGTACTTGATTGGGTGACAAAAGCACGGATTACCCCACATGCATTTATTGCTGTGGCCCAAGGAAAAGTTGTAATCCAAACCAGATTGATGACATTGTAACTGCTGAGATCCCTGATGCCTCCAATGACAAAGACTGTATGACATAGTTGTTAAATATATGTTCCACGGACTATGCGGTGTACAAAATCAAACATCACCGTGCATGAAGGACAGGAAATGCATGAAAAAGTATCCTCAAATGTTATTATAACAAACACAATACCCTGTACAGACTTAAGAGCCCCCGAAGACAAAAGGGTGCACTATTCAAATAAGAATCCATAGCAGTCTTGAGGAAATTGAAGTGGACAATAACTGGATTGTACATTATTCCCCGTTACTTTCAAAAATATTTAATGCCCCACATAAATGTAGAGTTTTGTACATCAGTGCAGGCAATAAAATACATCTGCAAATATATTTACAAGAGGAATAATAAAGCTACTTTCACTGTTCAGAAATGGAATACAAATACTGACCCCAGAGATGAATTGCAGTTGTTTAGGATAGGCCCAAAACGTGAGCAAATGTGAATTTTTAAACTCCTTGGAGTTATCTGGGGTGCCGTCCAACAAACTCAAGGTTGGGAGTCTAGTTTTCCTGATGCTTAATCTCGACTCCACAAGATTGTGCAATGGTACCAGATTATGCGTCACAGAACTAGGAAGTAACATTGAGAAGGTGACAATTTTTACCAGTGAATATAAAGAGGAAGCCATATTAATTCCGCATATCTAATTATTCCCTTTCAATTTAAAAGATTAATTTAATTTAATTTAATTTAATTTAATTGCAATGGAGCACAGGCTCCGGTGGCAATTTCCCTACACAGCTATCTTCCCCCTATCCTGCACCCACCTACATTTGCCCTCTACAAATTTTTTCTTTAAATTCCTTCAAAGTTTTCGGTAAATTATTCATCGTTTCTCTTGGTAACTCATTCCAATCCCTGACACCCTTACCTAAAAAAGAGAATCTTCCTACACCCTTGTGCCTGAAATCGAGTGCCAGCTTGTGGTCATGGTCATCTTTTCCCTTCCATGCACTACTTTTCATACCTACTGCAATATCTTTCCATGCCTCATCACCAGTATATGCCCTGTACACTCCCATGACCCTCCTCATCCTCCTCCTGTCTTGCAATGAATCCCATTTCAGCTCCTTTATCATATCCGTCACTGATTGCATTTTGCGATAATTTCCAGAAACAAATCTAGCAGCCCTTCTTTGCACCCTCTCCAACTCCTGTATTTGATACGTAAAATGAGGGTCCCATACTACACTACCATATTCGAGCAATGGTCTGACCAAAGTTTTGTAACCCAATTCCTTGACTTCTCTCGTACATCCCCTCATAACTCTCTCCAACAAGTGCAGAACTCTGAAACCTTTTCCTACCACCTGTCCTATGTGTCCTGCCCAGTTAAGTTTGTTATCAAAAGTAATTCCAAGATATTTGCATTTCAAGTCTTCAGCAAGCAATTCTTTCCCCACCTTATATTCATAATTAACCTTTTGTTTTTTAAGCTGACTCTTCTTTGCATTTATCTTCATTCCATGTTTACTAACCCAATTAGATATCCTGTCCAGATCACCCTGCAACTGTTTACAATCCTCTATCGTTTTGATTCTTTTATACAACAGTTCCCATTAAATTTTCATTTGAAATGACAATTAATAAATCATTGGGTCAAACGTAAAAGTGGTGGGAATACATGTGGATACTCCCTGCTTTTCCCATGGTCAATTATATGTTGCCTGCTCACAGGTATAGAGTGACAAAAATTTAATGTTTTTTTTCAGAAAATAACAAGTTCTACAATATTGGGTACACCAATGTATTACAGTGAAAATACTCCTAACATACAGAATATTTTTATTGTTTTAAAAGTTCGATGAAGTTGTTTAGAACAAATAAGTTTTTGTTATTTATTGCAATATTCATTACTACTGGTACTAATAAAAACAGCTCTAAAATAAATTGGTATAGTTGTATTGGCCTGGTGACAAGGCTTCTTTACATCTGCACAATCAGACAATGTCTTAGCCACTTAATCTAACCCAGTAATCCTACTGGGCAAAGAAGACTGTATGTCAATGTGGAATCACAACTGCGTAAGCATTCTGGAGTACTTCACATCACACAACAACCAGTGTCAAAGGTGAAGGTCGAAAATCCTCGCCGAGACGGTGATTCAAGCTGGGGACTTTTCTATATCCAGCTGGATACCCTAACCACAGAGCTACCAGCCCTCTCAAGAAAAGTCTTAAATTACAACACTCTTTCAATTGGATGAAGTCACGAGTAACTTCTAATAATTACATATATCACAGAAAGTGATAAATTAATATACACTAGAGTACCACTAATCCGAACCCCAATAATCCAAACATTCGGTTAATCCGGACATGGCAAAAAATGGTAAAAGAATTAAAAGACAGTTAACGAAAATACTGTATTTAATTGTGCGGTTAACTGCTGTAAACACAATTTTAATTTACACAGTACAATACACATGTATTAGAAAAATTAGCAAGAAAACATTAAGTTTAAACAGTGCATTATATTGAAAGAAAAACTGTCAAACTTATGATAATAGTTACAATGCTTACAAGCGCCCATTTTATTTCTACTTTTTAAAAGACAAAAACTCAGTCATTGTTTTCTGGCGTAATGAAGACAGTCTGTTATATGATGCAAAGTTGCGCCATCGTCTCATAAACATTAAATCAGCAGGTGTAGCGGTGCCCTGTTGCTCTAAATAGTGTAGCGCGAGATCAAGGGCTTCTGCCACGTCACTGTGTGGCACCAGCTCTCCTTTGTCACATTTCTCCTCATTGTCACTTCCCTCACAACAGTCCACTTCTACCTGGTCTTGAGTCACAACAGCCACTAAATCAACATCTTCAAACTTGCATCATCCGCTGCCATCCATTCATCTATGTCTGATTCACAGGCTTTTTCACATCCAGGTATTGTCTGTACGATTTGTAGAAGATTCTCCTCTTCATTTTCAACTGGAGTGTGCTGAAATTCAAGAGATGTCCACAGTTTTCTCCAAGACTTTCACAGTTTTCTGAAATATTCTGCCCTGCCTCAGCTGCTCAATAAACAACATCCTTCACATTCATTTTTTTTTTATTTTGTCAACTAAAGGAATGTTATCATCGTGGATCAGCATTTTTAACAATTGTTTTCTGTATATCAGTATTAATGTTTGCAGTATGCCCTGCTCCATCGGCTGTAGAAGTGGTGTAACATTCAGTGGCACAAACTTCGTCACAATTTCTCCATCACATAATTCCTCAGTGGGGTGAGACGGCACGGCGTGTTGTCAACCAAAAGGATGGCACGGGGAGGCAAATGATTTTCCTTATGGCACTAATGACCTTGCTGTCGACGCGCCCTAAAACACCAACAACAACAACAACAACAACAACAACAGAATTTCCTTAGAAAACCGTCAGACAATGGGAACAAACTGGCCGTGAAACCATTCTTTGAACAGCTTACCATCCATCCATGCTTTTTTCTGGTTGCGATAATATACGGGCAGGGACCTTCATGTTGCAGTTTTTAAAAGGTCTGGGTCTAACAGATTTGGCGATCAGCTTGTGATTACCAGCAGCATTGCTGCATGTTAATAAAGTCACACGATCTTTGCTCATTTTAAAACCAGGAGCTTTGACTTCTGCTTTTGATGCCAGGTTTCTTGTTGGCAATGTCCTAAAATTAAGACCTGTCTCATCAGCATTATAAATTTGTTGGGGAAAATAATTTCCCTATCTTATCAATTTATCAATTTCACCCAAGTACTCATTCACTGCATCATGGTCAGAAGAAAGCTTCTCTCCAGTAATTGTTAGCTGACAAATCCCATGACATTTTTTAAATCTGTCCAACCAACCCGTTCTTGCACTAAAATACTCATCACCATTCATTAACTTGTGTAGGTAAACAGCCTTCTCGTGAACCATTGGTCCACTCAAAGAAGTTCCCCTTTCTATTTCCTGTGTAAACGAAAAGAAAAGAGCTTCATCCACTTTATCGTACTGGGACCGTTTCAGAGTCTGCCGAATCTCGAGTGTTTTTCCGGAAGACGTTGCACAGCACTGTTCAAGCTTCACTCGGTTCTTCTTCCAATCACAAATGGTTGCCTTGCCAACACCCAGTTCCGTCGCCAGTTTAGATTCATTCTGTAACATTGTCTAACCACTTAAAAACATCCAGTTTTTGAGAGTTAGCGATGTGTGTTTCCATTTACTTGTGATGAGAATACACCACTACATCCGACTGCATACAATACAATTGTTGAGCATGCCAGTGATAGATAGCTGACATAAACTGGGCAGTTTGCGAGCCGGCTGACAGTGCAGTGACCTCGAACAGTTCAAACGTCTCAACACCAAAAGGAGGGAGTGAGAGTGAGCCATTTCTCCCTCCCCCCCTTGTTCCCAATTGTTACCAAGGTGTACCTACTTATATGCTTGGTATACTTCATTCTAGAAACTGGTCACTGTAATTCTGGGTAATCCAAACAAGTTGATAATCAGAACAAGGCCCGGTCCCAATTAGTTCAGATTAGTGGAACTCTACTGTATATAACAAAAGTGTATGGTGTGTTAGAGCGAACAATAAATAAATAAATCTGGGAAAAATTGTTAAAATTATTACTAGTTAGATGATAACAATGATAATACTAATAATAATGAGAGATGGGTCAAAAGGTAGCATTTTATTGGCGGTAGTCTGGTATCCAGGATATTTTGGTATGCAAGTGCCCATCCCCAATATTCTGAATCGATAGTGGTTTCAGGGAAAACTCAGATTGCTCTCACAGTGAAGCAGTCTTTAAGGTTGTTAGAACGTAACATATCCCTTCCAACACCTGAACATTCCAATTTATTTCATCTCGGAGTTCTCACTAAGAATTGACAAATATTGAAGCAACAACCTAAATATATGTTAAAAAAACTTACCCTGTAAGAATGCTACCATGGAATCCAATGTGGTCACAGTATGCCTTTTCAATGTGCTGGAACATGAATGGGTGGTTGCAGAGTTTTCTTAGTTGCATAATTATATTCAGTAATGCTTTTGCACCACCTCTGCCTTGTTTCCCTTTTTCAGATCCATCAGTTAACAGAACGCCCTTGTTCTGCATGTGGCTATAAAATATATATAAAAATATATATATATATGCATTGCAAAAATAATAATAATATATATATATATTTATTTTAAGTTGGGATATTGATTCTTTTATACATGTAAATGAGAAACAAATGTTTTTAAACATCCAATATATGTCTCTGGCCCCAGTCAACAAAAGAAGTAATGCTATTAGATTTGAGGCCTCTCCAGTCACTAACTTATAAGTCTTTTCCTAACCTATTTCTCATTCTTTACAGAACTGAGAAACTATTGTTTAGATCTAGGAGAAAAATAACAGCAGGCACAATATCCAGGAGTGCAAACACATGCTGAAAGTGACTAAAAAGCAAAGTAACTTGGACATACCCTTACTCTTGATTGTACAGGTTCACATGGGCAGCACCACCACATAAATAGTTGTTTATGACCATTGGTTCAGGACAGAAGTGGTGGTGGTAGATGATGGAAACACTATCATTTGAAATGATGAGAGTGGAAAAGAAATTATATTTAACTAGGGAAATTATATACAACTAGTTGACCTGACAGACGACGTGTAAGATCCAAAAAGTTGAAGGGGGCTTAACCACAACATCCTGTCTTAGCTATGACAGTGGATAACTGTGCATAATTCAGTTTTAACTTTGCAAATGTACTTGGTTACCACTTAGCTTGTTTTTTTTAACTGCTTTACGTCTCTTAACAGTGAGGTCTTTAGAGACGGGAAAGGATGGGGGGCAAGGAATGGGAAGTAATTTGGCCATGACCTTTCAAAGGAAGCTTCCCGGCATTTGCCTGGAGTGATTTGGGAAAACCATGGAAAACCCAAATCTGGATGCCCGGACGGGGATTCAAACCACTGTCCTCCCGAATGCGGGGCCAGAACGCTAACCGTTACACCACCACGCTCGGTTTAGCTTGTTTTACCCCAGACTAGGGAAAGGTGGTAAAATAATCTTCACAAGTCTATTTCTGGTATACATAAGATATATTCTTGAAAAGATTGCAAAGACAGTAACTGAAGTGGCATCAGACAAATACTCATAAGATATGATTGCAAATTCAATTAACCAATTCAGGCCAGACCACACACCATAGTTCAAAGTACAATTAGCTAAGTTTGTGAAAGCAAATAAAATTTCAACACACACTTCCAATATTCCACTTATTAGCAAACAACCGACACTTAGGTGATCCCGACCCCCACATGACGTAAAATACTACTTCACTGCTACCTTGCAATAAAATTGAATACACGAACCTACATTGCGCCAAAATAAAACTGTTTGACAGTAGTGCTCGATATGAAACTTTCTGGCTGGCTGACTGGTGTCGTGTTCATTGTTTCTGGAAGACTGCCTGACTGCGATTGCGCGAGTGAGTAAGCAAACAAGGAAAATTCTGCAAAACTTCCTCTTCACATGACAATCTTCTGGAAAATGTATCAGATATCAAATCTCAAGCTTGAAAGATAGTATAAAATATTTGACCTTGACAACTAAAATAATCCTATCACTGAAATTTTAAGAATTGCCAGATATTGTGAAAAACATCCACTTTAATCCTTACTAAAAATTCTGTAACTTTAATAGTGTCAACATAAAAAAATTATTTTAATGAAATTCGCAAAATCTGTTAATTTTATTGTTACTAAACTGAAATAAATTTTATTTTACTCCCATAGGGTTGTTCTTTTGTTTTCTACCAAGCAAAGCTTGTTTACTATTATCGAAAGGTGAAACAAAAATTCGTAAACTAAAAAAAACAGAATCTAAAGAACTAATATTTCAGAAGTTATTAAAGTTATTGACTTGAAAGTAGCTTTAATCAAATCTACTTATTCAAAAATGATCACTGTGTGAAATTAAAGTCTCTAACTTTTTTCTCGATTTATTACAAATTTTAAAAATTCTAGAGTCTGATGCAACACAAAATACTATCTTAAACACTGTGCAGACCTGATTTTTCGCTTGAATTAACATAGTAACTGGATTTAAAAATGATATGCAATTCTATTTAATCTAACTCGTGGTTCTGGGAACAAATTTTGTCACACAGTTTCAAAATTTATAAGATACCTGACAGTTGTCCTATAGAAATTTGAATAAATTTGTGATGGTTTTGAAAATTTGTAAAAAGCTGTTGAAAATTTGCAAACAAACTAAAAATGAGGGGGGGGGGGGGAAACAACATTATATTTCTGTGGGATCATTGTATTCATTAATGACTGTGTCCATCGATATTCAGTGTGAGTAGCAGTATATTCAGAAGTACACCTATATGTGAGATGACTTCTATCGGAAGTACACGACTTGTTGATATTTCGTCCCACAATCTGCGTTGGACAAAGAAGCTCTACAGCTTCCCGGGTAGACTATGCCATGGATGCTACATTTCTGGAAGCATCACAGTTTAATGATGCATCTTGAAATAATTGACTTAATAAAATCACAGAGACTATGATGTAACTTAATGGCCTGCCAGTCGAAGAAATTTTTAACCCAAAAATTAATTTTACTTATCGTATAAACCTATAGCAAGTCTGTTTTTTTGGTTATGGCACTATGCAAAAACTTCCAAACAAATGTTAATGGTATATAAAATGGCTTATGGGATTAACGCTGCTTTGAAATACTCCTTCTTCTTCGTCTACCCAACGTTTTGACCGAGGCCATTTACAGGGGCCACCTTCCGAATCTGCTACAGACTTGTATCTGCTGGAGACTGGCGTGGTTAGTTGTTTATGTATTTATACTGTCAATTGTGAGACAAGCCTTGGTCAAAACATTGGGTAGATGAAGAAGAAGGAGTATTTCAATGGAGCATTAATCCCGTAAGCCATTTTATATATTATTATGACAACTGTGAAAACAACAAAATCTTTTATAAGTGTTAATGGTGTTTTCACAGTTTGATAACTTAGGATCTTCCTTAAAATATACAGCATGTCTTATGAGACTACTGCCCTGACACTGGAGTAGAAAATGTAAAATTGATTTTAACTCATAATTTTCTGAGGACACATTTTGTTTATACTCGAAATGAGAGAACTTCAATGTAGACATGGAAATAGTATGACATGTCTGGTATCCCCTGTTAAAGCCGTCTTGAAGAGGGTCTATTTGTGAAAAATTTTAAAATAGTAAATTAAAAATTTGTTGAAAGTACACTGGTAGAAAAGGTTATGTGTCATGTCAACTGAGTCAATGCACGCTTTGGTATGTCATACCCATACAAAAGGTTACGTGTCATGTCAACTGAGTCAATGCATGCTGTGGTGTGTCATACCCATACAAAAGGTTACGTGTCATGTCAACTGAGTCAATGCACGCTGTGGTGTGTCATACCCATACAAAAGGTTACGTGTCATGTCAACTGAGTCAATGCACGCTGTGGTATATCATACCCATACAAAAGGTTACGTGTCATGTCAACTGAGTCAATGCACGCTGTGGTGTGTCATACCCATACAAAAGGTTGCAGCTTCGATTCCCAGCCAAAAAAGTTTCTTGGTAACATCAGATGTTTGTAATATTAATACTTATTTTTACAAAATTTTGTTAGGTTTAAGTTTAGTTTTTTGCGATAATGGACATTCTATTTTGCTTTTTGAATTCTATTAATTTTGTTGATGTCTTTTTGCTATTTCTATTGATTTGACCAATTTACACATGATTTAAGGAACTTGGATAATCTATTTCTTAAATTTCTTAACATGAAACACCATTAAAATTTATTTGCAGCCGATTAATTGAGAGGGCAAAATTGTGTGTACAAAGATTGTAATAGTTTTCAGCAATGTAGGCATACAAGTAAAACAATTCATGTTTATGTCCAGCTGTGACAGTCAAAAGTTGTTTGCCACAAAACTGCACGTTTGATAAATAGAATAATACAAAACACGTTAACGAAAAATATACATGCTTTGTGGGCAATTAGCAGGCTCTACTTCACTTTGTATTTTTGGTCTGTCTGATTATTGTTTTTTTCCTTAGATCATTGCAATATGAGACCTGAACATAACAGGATGCCAGTTATTTCACATACAGGTGCAGTTTATTAGAGGTGTCATTCCAAGCGTGATTCGTGAGTGGTAACGTTCTGTTCTCGCATCAGGGATGATGCTCATTCAAATCCCTGTCAGGCCTTCCTGAATTGGGTTTTCAATGGTTTCTCCAAATCAATCTAAGTGAAGGCCAAGATGGTTCCTTCAAAAGGCCATGGCTGAATTCATTGCCATTCCATGCAACTACACTTTCCCACCTCTAATAACCATGAAATCAATGACGCATAAAGCCACAGGCAAAAATATAGATGTCACATCCCAACAAAATCTGCTGATGTGACATTTTACCATACCTGGAAAAACTGTTGAATTTCAAACTAAAAAAATTGTAACAGATGTTTTAGTTGTTTTTAATGTTTCAGAGGTTGGTATGATTAGTGTAAATGAAGTGTGGGCCCTACCAAGCGTCATGTCAAAAGACGAAGCTAACACATTGGCATTAATAGATGTAGCTTTATATTAATTAACATGTTCTATCTGCATAAGCAGAACATCGAAATAAGCAGAATGAATGTACAATACATTCGAAGAGTCAATTACGTCAGGTTATTGATGACAACGTATAATATCTCTTGGTTCACACAATGTTTTAAACGTAAAGTAGAAGACTCAAAATAAGTCTTCTTCTTTACCTTCAAAGCATGTACCAACCTCAGATACTTGTAATGTGCAGTTTATGACAGCATTTACTGTTTTCTTAATGGATTAGTCTCAACATCGATTGTAAAATTAAGTTTACATAATTGGAAATGACATTAATTGAACTTGACTGCAAATGAGCATCATCATCTTCAGTGTTCTTCACCAAGGTAGGTTTTCACTTGGTAGCCCTACTCTTCAAATCCTCTTCAAATACATATAATGTATGTATCCCTAGATGACCGTGTACCACATTTTCCTCTCTGTCTCCTTGCACAAACTAGTCTTTTCAAGGCGAATTTAACAAGCACTCCCCTCTCAATGAGTATCCAATCCAGTTCTTCTTTGTTTCTCTTATGAATTGCTGTAGTTACCTACTCTCACCAACAATTTAGAGCACTTCTAAATTACTTATTTTTTATTTTATTTATTTATTTATTTTTGCTTCTGGCTTTATGCATTGTGAATGTCAAGGTAATTAGTGGAGGGAAAGAGCTGGGGGCAAGGAATGGGACGGAATTCTTCAACGCCCTTTTGAACGATGGTTCCCAGCATTCACATGGAGAGATTTGGGGAAACCACAGAAACTCAAATCTGGACAACCATGTGGGATACAAACCTGCATCTGCCTGAATGCAAGGCCAGAGTATTACTGCTCACCCACCACACTCGGTGATTTTTCCCAAATGCTTGTATCTTTTTTTTTTCATCTTTGTGGCCACTCCTCTGACACACAAAGTACCGCACACCATTCAAAACGCTTGCAAAATCTTTCTCCAGTTCTGTATCTAGTAAATAAATCAAAAATTAATCAAAGAATCTACAAAGTTAAAGATCAGCTATGGTTTTGGGATTTGAACAAGTAATCAAAAATGTTATCAATTATTTATTTAGTTGTGTATTTTCAAATATTTGAATGACAAATTTAAAGAAATTATGTATTGTGGCACTAAAATAGGTAAATGAAAACTTAGTTATAGGATTTTCAAATTATTCTACTGATAGTAAACAGCCTCATCATTCAGCTGCCTCTTGGATAGTTCATGATGAAAATTTGCAAGAAGATGTGTTTAACTGAACACAGTACAGATCCATATTTAAATAATAAAGAAATAATTTTATAGATATAACAGAGCAGACATTTTTTCCATGTCCATCAATTTTTTTTACCACTTAACGTGTATTAAAAACTTAATAAATTGTATTTCTGCATTGTTTTTCATTTTCTTTGTTTGCGTATTGTTTTAGATCCAAAAGATTTTATTTAAAAGCTATGGAACCATATTAAATAAATACCTGGCATGCACTTAGGAACTTTGTTCAGAAACAGCTGCCATCTTGAAGATGGATTCATAAAATTCAAGGCTGAACACAAAACTTAACAACATGGCACAGATAAGATGAGTCAATTGCACTATTATTTTAGTGCATTCTCTTTATAAGATACAAGAAAAATGTTAGATTTTTCATGTCAAATAATGTTGACTTAATATTATATATATCCAGAAACATCAATGTTTCATTTCTGGACTGAATCCTCTAATTTTATGTAATAATAAACTAGCAGCTTTTTAACAAAAAATTATTAGGATATAATAAAAGTTACCTTACATCAAAAGTCGGCAAACAAAGACCGAAGAATCAATCAAAGATGTACTAAAGCTCTAACTGTAGGAAGTGACATAAAATTTAGTGACCACTAATTTGTGTACTAGGTTCAGTTTTACATACTTGTAGAGAACACGCTGAAGTCCAGACATATCACATTTTACGATGTACTCCACTTTGTCAGGCAACTGCGCTTCTACCTCCTTTTTCAAACGACGCAACAAGAAAGGTCGTAACACTTTGTGAAGGCGGCGGATGATCAGAATGGTTTCTTCTTCATTAAGCTCTACCTGGTAAAACATACAAAACCAAGTACTAATAATACAAATACCAAATAAATATAGAAGAACTAATCTTAACAATGGTTCCAAGGTTCTGTGAAATACAGTAATCCAACATAATAGTTCTACCAGTAGTTAACATGGGCTAGGAAAAATATTACATTTTGCATCAAACTGACAAACGAACCCCCCCTAAACCAACTTCTGTCAACATGTCATTTGCTCTAACGTTATGAAGTTTCTAGATGAAAACGAGTTACTAACAGCGAACCAACATGGATTTCGGAAGAACCGATCATGTGAAACACAACTGGCTCTATTTTCGCATGACGTAATGAAGATTATCGATGCAGGATCACAAGTTGATGCTATTTTCATGGATTTACATAAAGCTTTTGGCTCTGAACCACACAACCGGCTTTTGATGAAGATTCGAGCGTACGGTATTTCTGATCAGATTTGCGAATGGATATGAGATTTACTAACTAGTCAGTCGCAGTATGTCACTGTTGACGGGGAAGCCTCTTCAAAGCTAGATGTTACTTCGGGGGTTCCTTAAGGAAGTGTAATGGGGCCACTTCTTTTCTTAATTTTTATAAACGATCTCGGTGACAACGTTAATTGCAGGATGCGATTTTTTGCTGATGATGCACTTATTTATAGGGAAGTGAGGTGCTCCAACAATTGCTTAGAAATTCAACGCGATCTGCATGTTATTTCGGAATGGTGCCGTAAATGGCAGCTCAAACTTAACTGCAAAAAGTGCAAGACAATGCAAATAAATAATAAAATGACCCTGTTTTCTCATGATTACAAAGTTAACAATTCAGTTGTTCACACAGTAGACTCCCTGAAGTATCTAGGCGTAACAGTACAAAGCAACATGAAATGAGACTTGCACATAACTTCAGTCCTAGGTAAAGCTAATGCTAAACTATGTTTTATAGGTTGTATTTTGAGAAGTTGTAATGCTCATACAAAGGAAATTGTGTACAAAACACTACTTCGTCCACATTTGGAATACTGTTGTGCAATTTGGGATCCGTATCGCAAGGGATTGATTGATACGTTGGAGAAGGTACAGAGGAGAGCCGCTCGATTCATGACCGCTAGTTACAGTCCTTATGTAAGTGTCACAGAGCTGATACGTGGGTTGGGCTGGGATTGTTTGGCGGACAGACGACGTCATTTTCATTTGAATTTGTTGGAGAATATGCGAAAATCTTTAATTTATGAGTGCAACGAAATACTTCTTCTGCCAACCTATTTAGGTCGCAATGACAGGAGGGATAAGATTCGAGAAATAAGATGCCGTACTGATAAATTTATGTATTCTTTCTTTCCTTGTTCTGTTTGGGATTGGAATGCTCTGAATTAGGATTGGTGCTTAGCACCCACTGCCACCCACAGTAATTGTGAATTGCAGAGTGTAGATGTAGATTTAGATTAAGGTAGCAGAAAATTAAGGTTACATTAATACTGCAAAATATAAGACTGTTAAAATTTTGAATGGATCTTCTTGCACAATCACTACAAACCATAGTGATTAATCAATAACAATCAGTATAATTTTTCAGTTCATTGAACTGCTTCATTACTTGTGAAATAGGGTTAAAAGGAGAAAAAAAAAAGGGCTGTTTCCATAAAGAAAACCAAATTTAAACAAATTTTTCTGCTCAGTATTAAGGAAGGGTGGAGGAGGAGTCGAGGAATCACACCTCATTAAAAAACCTCGGATCAACTGGCTCTGTTTAACAACACCATGTGAGAGCCCCTTGCCAGCGTAACGGTGAAAACCTCAACGGCAGCAACAGCGGAGGAATAGTGCTTCAGAATGGCGTAGCTGGCGGAAGAGGCACCCATCCACTCACAGCTAAAATAAAGAGTGTACGTTGCGACTGCACCCTAGAGGGACGGCTACAAACAGCGTCCGGCACAGAACGAGCGGCTGATTTAAGGCAGGTCAACCTACTGCCTATGTGGAAAGGAATGGGATACCACCACATTATATTTCCCTGATGTCTGCATGGAGAGCAGCCTTCTGAAGACCTGCACCAGGGCAGAACACTGATGATGATGATGATGGTCCACTTGGAGTAATACAGATGATCATTAACATCCTTATGTTACACTAGAAGCACTTCACATTTTCTACCAACCTACCTCTATTTTGTGTGTGGTTTATTGAAGCCACCTAGTATGACATTAATTCTCCTTGCATTTTGTGGCAATTTTCGTTTTCTTTTGGGCCCAGATGTCCTTTATTCCTTTTGAGGGGGCCCTGTTTGTGCTCTTCCGTGCAAGAGACCTCGTCTAATTTTGAATTGTTCATAGATATTTTCTAGTATTATTAAATATCAGTGTTTCACTTAAAAAATTACTATATCATGTGTGTTTTTGTCTGAGTGTTCATGCCCCACACCCATCACCTACAGGTAAGTGGTGACGCATTTCCCTATCATAATATATTAGTAAGTATATACAGCCTAGCAATTCGAGGCAAACGCATCTGCAATGATCATGAGTCCATTATTCTCTACACCATCAACCTGACCCAGGCACTCATAAACAGCCATTATCCTCCAGTACTAGTACAAAAACAGCTATCAAGAGTCAGGGACTGTCCACCACACCGACACAAACAACCTGGAGCCTCCCAGAACCCTGTTTTTCTAACCCTCTGGAATTGCTAAAAAAAATTCTTCGTCCTGGGCTATTACTTTCTTAGATCCTTTCCTGAAATGCGCCGCATTCTTACTACTATCCTTCTCACCACACCCCGAGTCACCTTCAGCAGACCCCCTAATCTAAAAAACATTCTTGTACATAAATATGAACCCTCTGATGCTCATAAACCACCGTTTGGATGCTTCCCTTGTAAGAGACCCCGTTGAAAAACTTGCGGTATACATCCACCTACCACTACCTACAGCAACCCTACTACTGGTGAAACCTATCCCAAAATAGATCATGCCACTTGTACAACCACCCATCTCATTTACCAGCTCACCTGCCTCCACTGTCCAAGTTCATATATTGGCCTGACCTCAAACTCATTATCCATCAGAATGAATGGTCACAGACAAACAGTTTACTCCCAAAATCTGGACCTTCCTGTTGCTCACCATGCCAGTACTCACAACACCCGCGACCTTAATAACTGGTTCTCAGCCAGTGCCATTAGAGTACTTCCAGACACTACCTCCCAATCTGAACTCCGCAGGTAGGAACTGGCTTATCAACACATCCTGCAGACTAGACATCCCCCAGCCCTTAATTTCCGTTAATTTCTTCCATCCTCACCCCTATACACCCATCACTGGCCAGCACAATAGTTTCATATATTTTTTTTTTCAAAATTTTTATAATTAAATTTTTATTTATTTATTTACATTTTATATATTTATACACACACACACACACACATATATATATATATATATATATATATATATATATATATATATATAAACCTACTCAGTTTCCTCAATAAACTTAACACTGTCAGCTCCTTGAAATTCACATGGACTTACTCCCATACACAGGCCACTTTCCTGGATGTCGACCTTTCCCTCATGAATGGCTATATCCACACAGCTGCCCATATCAAACCCACCAACCTACAACAGTACATTCATTATGATAGCTGCCACCCTCATCACACCAAACGTTCCCTCCCCTACAGCCTAGGCATTCGAGGCAGTCACATTTCTTCCAATCAACAAGCAATTCAATAATATGCCAGCAATATCTCTGAAGCCCTGATTTCCCACAATTACCCACCAGATTTAGTTCACAAACAGGTTTCCAGTGCCACATCACAAGCTACTCAACCTATCAACAATCCACAATCCTCTAAAACCCACCATAACCCCGTTTTGATCACCCGTTACTTCCCAGGATTGGAATCCGTTAACGGAGTCTTGAGACAAGGTTACGACTTCCTTCGAGCCTGCCCTGAGATGAGAAACCTCCTTCCTAAAATCCTCCCTCACCCATCCAGAACCTGCTTCAGCAGACCTCCAAACTTCAACCAACTCTTGGTCCATAAGCACGAGGTCCCCCAGCCTGCAAGACAGCCCCAAGGTTCATTTCCTTGCAACAGATCCCGTTGCAAATTATGCAGTATGCACCCGCCTTCCACCACCTTTACCAACCCCGTAACTGGAGAAAGCTTTCCCATCACAGGATTCGCCACTTGCACATCCTCGACCTTATATATCAACTCACTTGTAATCATTGCCCAGCCTCCTACATTGGACTCACAACCAATCCACTGGCCATCAGAATGAATGGACACCGACAATCAGTACACACCAAGAATCCTGACCACCCTGTATCTCATCATGCCACTATATAAGGCACCAACAATTTTAACACCTGCTTCTCGTTCCGTGCCATCAGAGTCCTGTCAGATAAAAGCAGTATTTCAGAACTTAGAAGGTGGGAACTGGCCTATCAGTACCAACTGGGGACCAGACAATCTCCAGGTCTAAATTTAAGGTAGCACCAATTTTCCTCTCACCCATCCCCCTCACTTCCGCCTACTCCCATAGAACCACTGCTCACCAGAGCCTATCTTTATAGATTGTGAGTTCAAATTTTGCTTATTTTTAGTTTTAACTTAAAAGTTCTGAATTTTTTTTTTCCTTTAGTTGTTTTCACATGTGTCCATTACTTGGAGGGCTTTTGGGACCATTAACTGAGGTATACTGCTTTTCCACGACGTGTCCTTGTGTACATTTTTGCTTTATAATTGCTATTCATCATCGTTTTCCAGCCTGTGCTCTTCTACCCCCACTCTCACTTCCTGCCATGTTGTTTTTCCCCCACCATGAGCCACCGACATTGTGGCTGACGCTCTTCTACTGAGGAAGAGCCATGCTCGAAAATTCTATTCTTTGTGTGTTTGTGTATCAACACCGCAGAAATCCCCTTCTTTGGTAATCGGTGGTTTTTTATCCTATCCTAATGTTCAATATATCTGCTTTTAGCGCCTTTAATTCCTAACAATCTATATATATATATATATATATATATATATATATGTTTCTATCTCCCTTTGTTTTTATCTAAATTAAACTATAACTCTTTGAATTATGCTATACAAAGATTATTTTGTTTCACTTTTATCGCTGGTCAAGCTTATCCCCCCCTCCCGACAATTCTACCACCACCGCGTGTTTTCCGCCTGTGCTTCATTCATGTGACTGGCTGGGGTGTGACTACATCTTTCCCCCTGCCATATGGCTTGCGTCACATGATTAAGACTCGTGTCGAAATATTGTTTTTTCTTTGTTGTGTGTTTTCTTGTGTTGCTGCTGCACTCCTCCCTTCAACTTTGGTGAGTGTTGGGTGTATTTTCTCTTTCTTTTCAATGGAATTAATAATAAAAATAGATAAAATTTCGACACTCTGGTGGCAATCTTCCTAAACACCCGTCTTTCTCCTTCCCCCCTCCTATCTACTTTTGCCCTCTACTAATTTTAACTAATTCTTTCAGTGTTTTTGGTAAATTATTTATTGTTTCACTTGGTAATTTTTCCCAACCCCTTACACCCTTTCATAAGAAACACAAGTTTCCCACAAAGTTATGCCTGTAATCAAGTGCCAGCTTGTGGTTAACCTAACACTCACCTCTATTAATTTTCCCACTAATCTCTTTCAATGTTTCATCTCAAATATATGCCTTATCCACTCCCATGACTCGCTTCACCCACCTCCTATCCTCCAACGAATCCCACACTTGCTCCTTTATCATAGTAGTTACAGACTGTTTTGCGGTAATTACCAAAGACAAATCTAGCAGCCCTACTCTGTATCCCCCCCCCCCCCCCCCAGCTCCTGTATTTGACACCTAAATTTTGGTACCATACTACACTACCATATTCGAGCACCAGTATGACCACTGTTTCTCTATTGCATCCCCTCATCACTATTTCCCTACAACCTGTCCGGCATTTCTTTACTATATTGTTAGTAACTATGTTATTTATGGACCAATGGACACGGAGTTTCAAGGGGCTAAAATTACTTACCCATTTCGTTTGTTAAGCAGAGGAGTAAAGGCAATTATTGCAGATTCAATCATTTCTCTGTTAACAGAATACCTTTTGGGGAAGATACATAACGTAAATTGTTTTGACAATAATACTCTCACATGAATGAAGTAACATTTCAGAAATACAATTTTACACTGTTAGGTGGTATAGGTTAGTGTGTATTGAATTAATTTTTATCTTTGGTCATCTGAAGCCAACTATAAAAACTTCTGAAACAGTGAACACTTTTTTTTTTTTTACTTGCTTTACGCATCATTGAGGTCATTAGAGGTGGGAAAGGACTGGGAACAAGGAACGGGAAGGAATTCGGGCATGGATTTTTGAAGGAAGCATCCTGGCATTCCACCTGGAGTGATTTGGGGAAACCTTGGAAAACCTAAATCTGAATGCCCAGACGGGGATTCGAACCGTTGTCCTCCTGAATGCAAGGCTCGATGTAAGCACCTTAGAATTTGGGTAAATTCTAGTTTACTTAGCTTAAAATATAAGGGAGGGAGTAAGTTTTCTAGTATACATATAATTTTCATTGGTAGTATAGGATATGAGGAAACGTTTCATGCAGAAGCTGATATTGCAACCTAACTTAAATAAATAAACCGATTTAAGAACAGTAAAGCCATTTAACACACAATACAAGCTGTAAATAATAGTAATGAATCTTTAAACTAACCTGGAATTTCCTTATTATCCAACTTGCAAACAATAGATTGTGTTACGTGATAATTTCACTAATTCTTAACACTTTTCGAGGCAGTAAAGTAATTTCAAAAATAATAATAATTCAAAAGACACCTAAATTCATTAAAATTCCGTAGTTTCAGGCCGTGTAAATAGCATAAATAAAATTTTAAACACCTCGTGGAAAAAACTTTCACTTTTAACATTTTTTATCATATGTTTTCGATAATTTCTCGAACTAAAAGGTAGATTTCATAAAAGATCTAAAAATCTGGTATAACATATTAAAATTTCAGAACATTTCATGAAGTAGAACAGATTTTATATACATGTCAAAGTTATTTCGTCATCAATCACAACGTGGTAATTTCAAAATTAAATTGCAATTAAACCCAGCCACTTATGTAAATAAAACAATTGTTAAAACATGTAACTAAATTCAAAGAAAATTCAGATAGCTTCACTTTTTCGAAATAGACAACACTTGAATAATTATGAACCAGAAACCAAGTTAACTTCTGAAACAGTTTTCAAACCCGATTTTTGACAAACTAATAACTCTGCAATTTTACCACCCATAATAATAAAATTTACACCACTGGAATCAGGAATATTTATAGAACACGATGATACTAAGTTTATTGCGATAATTTGTAATTTAACAGGGTCACCTAAAAAGTGCCCAAATTAACACACAAGTCAGGGAATCGCTAATTGGTTTTCGGAAACCTATTGCCATTACACCAGAAAACTAAATTTATTTATAAAGGAGCTTATCATTTGAGAATTCTCACTAAACAATTTTTATGTACCTTGAAGACAAGACTACATGCAGTTAAAGTTTGAACACCTTCTATAATCACAATCATTTTTCACTATTTTGAATAAGTGTCCGTATACATGTGGCATGCGGATGGTGGTATATAGGCAGGATCCTAGGAATGTTGTTTGAAAGTAATCTGTGCTAGGTATGATGCGTGTGTGTCGGTTAAGCCAAGCTATAACCGGAAATAGTTGAACAGTGAGAGTCTGCATGGCTGACGGGTCACCATGCTTGATTTTCTGACAAGTGACTAGTAATGACTTTGAACTATGGGGTACGACGTGTAGATAACTTCCTCGTGGTGTACCCTGGACAACGGACTGCTGATGCAGGACGGCTGATAATCTACACAATAGGCGACCGAACTAAATCCCCTATCTCTCACGGTCACACAGAGCAACATCAGAAGACGAAAAATCTGAATTACTAGTTGCTTGCCCTACAGAAAATAAAAAATAACTCTGAACTATTAATTTTTCTAAAAGGGGTTTGTCGGTTCTTTTCCTCTTCATATCTTTTCAATTTTTGGAAACGTTTGTTCGATTGCCTACTCAACTGTAACAACTATTTTCTGAAATGTGACTCTGAAAATAAACTTCAAATTTTGATTCAAGTGAATTTTTGTGATATCGTAGTAGACTGAAACCATTCCTCAGCTTTGGGTTAAAAAAGCTTTGTGGTGGCTATTAAACATTTCAGTTGAGTATTCCAGGCAGGCTACATGGTCATTTAAAATTATTGATGCAGATTTAGAGAACTTTCTACAAGGTAACATTCAGTTAAGGTAATAGGCCTATACTTCGCTCCTAGTATAGCCAGGGTTCCTTACACAGAGAGTTAACCACTCACCCACCACGCACGTACACTGAACGCAACTATGTGAATGTAGACATGAATCCTACTACAGTTGATGTTGCTGTTTGTATTTTTTGGGCCATTAGTTACTTAATCAATAGGAGATGGTCCCCATTTCGCATTAACATCCTCACAGCGTCTCCTAATTTTTAGTCATTATCGAGCACTCTATCCAAACTTATATTTCAGCAACAATGGAGCAGAAAGAAATGTCATGCAGTAATATGTAATACTGTAAAGTTTTTCAGCCATAGTTTTAATTATAGAATGTAGTGTTGTATTGGATTGTGAAATATAGCTAAAAAGTGAATTCCTTTTATAAACAACAATGACTCCCTAACTTTAATAACAGTAAATACAAGCATTTTAGGATAGAGACACTAACAGTTACCCATGACTTTGTTCACTTGAAAGTGTTTTATAGTATAGGAGTATTGGTTTCTGTTCACAGTATGTCCAGCAGAAAAATTAATCCTCTGGGGGTGAAAATGTGGGTAACAGCCTCCTTGGCTGAAGGAAAAGGGAACCTCAAAACCGGGAAAATAGATAACAAAAGCGTCAAGTGCGCTACGAGATACGGTTACTCACCCCTGCCAACCTGGACCCAGAATTGGGAAGCCAGGACTAAGGAGGAGAAGTAACACCTCAGCTGGCCCGGCTGACAGCACCTTGTGCTTACCAGGGTTACAGAGAAGACCTCAATGAATCACTTGGCGGCGAAGGACTACGGGAGGGGGCTACTTTAATGTCAGCAGTCAGTGTTCCTAATGGCCAACCAGACCATCGATAGAAAAACAGCAAATAATTAACATATAAACTTACCACTGCAGGTCTCTTAAAGGAGAAGCCTGACTTACAGAGTTAGAAGGTGAGAAGTATAGTGGGCCTCAGTGAAGCCAGAGAAAAAAATGTATCGAACTTGAATCAGGCCACATCCTGTACCATTATGGAAACTCCCAGGGCTTCCTGATAAACCATAATGTGAAAAACAAAGTTAAACTAATAGAAGACATTTCAGATCAAGCAGCAAGAGTTACAACAATCAAATTGCTACAAAATAAGAGTAGTGCAGGTATATGCTCCAACATCCTCGCACTCAGACGATGAAGTAGAGTCTTTCTACGAAGATATCACGACACTGCATGACAGAGGCAACAACTGCCATTTCCAGATTATCATGGGAGACGTAAATGCCATTGTAGGCACCAAGAAACAAGGAGACACTTTGGTTGATAAGTTCAGAATACAAACAAGGAATGACAGAGGGGAACGGCTTGTGCAATTTGCAGAGTTCACAAAAATGCGCGTCATGAACACATTTTTTTAAAAAACATCAAAGTCGAAAGTGGACATGGAGTAGTCCAGATCATAAAATTAAAAATTAAATAGACTACATTCTGTCAAATAGCAAACATTTTGTTCAAGACGTCACTGTTCTAAATCATTTCAACACCGGAAGCGAACACAGGCTGGTCCAAGTGATACTAAGGAACAGGAAAGGAGGAAGCTAATAACAGGAACCAATAAGACATCAGTAAATGTAATCTATCTCACTTAAAAGAAAGACACTATCCAGTGCACACTATTGGAGAAACTAGCTACCACTGCCAATGGAAATTTAGATTCAACTATTAACACATTAGCCATAGAAATTGCAGGAACTGTTAAAACCACCAATTTAAGTAAAATTAGCAATGACACAAAAACCCTCCTGGATAAACGAAGGAAAGTGAAAGTAAAACCTGAAATCAGGGGCGTAGCTACTATGGGGCTAGGCGGTGCAGTGCACCGGGGCCCTCACGCTCAGGGGGCCCCCAAGCATTTTTTTTTTTTTTTTTTTTTTTTTTTTGCTCTACCGTCGTCTAAGGGGCCCCTGAGAGCACAGGAGCCCCTCACAAAGGCCCTCGCTGCTCAGTGGGGGGCCCCCAACCACTGCTCAGGGGCCCCTAAAGAAAGATTCAAGGGCCCCCATCCTGAGTTCAGGGGGCCCCTACCAGCACACAAAGAATAAAAAGGTCGCCCGTCTGGCCTGAGGGCCCAAAATAAATTTTTTGCACCGGGGCCTTTGTTGACCTAGCTACGCCACTGCCTGAAATAAACCTAATTGAATATGCTGAACTATGCAAGACCATTAGAAAAGAAATAACAGCTGACATCAAGAAATATAATGAAAACCTGGTTAGATCAGTTATAGAAAACAAGAAAGGCTATAAGAAAGCAAAGCAAAAATTAATGAGAGGAAGGAAACAAATAATAGCTTTAGATGATGATAACAAACGTGTTACAGCCAAAATGGTAGTATTGGACCATATCAGGAACTTTTATCAGACCTTATACAGCAAGCAAGACGAAAATCCTTTAATGACATCAATCCCAAACTCATCAATCCCTCAGGTCCTCCCATCTGAAGTTAGGAGGGGCGTGCATGAAATGAAAAAAGAATTAGCTAGTGGTTTTGATGGCCTATGCATTTACGTACTCTAACTGACTGGAGAAGAAACCTACAAGCACCGAGCTAAGGTATTTTCACAATGCCTCAAAGAGAAAAATGTCCCGTCCAGCTTGAACAAAGCAATGATTGTGTTGCTACACAAATAAAAAAAAATTTTTTTTAAAAAAAACATAAAACCGCTTTCAAAAAAATCACTAAAAATTTTAAAATAACTTAATACCTTGCTTAGAAGAAAGTAAATCTAAATGGATAATATTTTACATTACTGTCATTGAAATTTTTACATTAATTAGTTATTTTTGGAGTCGGTGCTAGCAGTCACATCGCAAATATCGAATTACTGAAATTCCTTAGGTGTCAGAAGAGATACGGAGAGTAGGAACAAAAATTCCAAATATTTTTAGCATGTCGTGAGGCAGATAGTGTTATTGCGGGAGACAGCTTAGGGAAACAAATTAACAGTACTTTTAATTTGTGGCTCAGCCTTCCTGGTCATTCAGGGATATGTCTGGTGCTACAGTGTCAGTTGGTAGGCTGCATCATGCAGTAAACGAATTACAGTTAGTTTAATATCGGCGTATCATCTGTTTGTTTCTGTTTTGTTGAAACATGTTTCTAGCATTAATTGTATGATTTTTTATGTATTATTGTCATTCATTATTGTTTTTATATTTTTTATTTTCTTGCTTTCGCTGGCACCGACTTGAAAAATAACTAATTAATGTAAAAATTTCAATGACAGTAATATAAAATATTGTCCATTTAGATTTACTTTCTCCCAAGCAAGGTATAAAGTTATTTTAAAATTTTGAGTGTTTTTTTGAAGGCGGGTTTATGATTTTTTTTTTAATTATTTTATTTTTAAATTATTAGTGGTATTATAGTTTGTTTTGTATTTCAAATATGCCATAGCAATTCCCATTTTGCGAACTTCCTGGTAACTCAGGGATTAAAGCGCTTGCTTTCAAAGAAGAATTGTGTCTTTATATACCACAACAACTTCCAGAACGGGGTGAATTGGGTGTTGTGTTAAGAAATTTCAGTTTACATTTTGGTCCAGGCTATGTTCCTGGTAGCTCGGGGATTAAAGCGCTTGCTTTCAAAGAAGAATTGTGTCTTTATATACCAAAAAAACTTCCAGAACGGGGTGAATTGGGTGTTGTGTTAAGAAATTTCAGTTTACATTTTGGTCCAGGCTATGTTTCGATCGTATCATAACATCTGTTAAAGCTGCTGGTTGATAACCGAAACATGTAACATCTGGGCATTCATACATTCCACATATAGAAATCTGTCTCTGGAATATATCTGTTTGCTACAGTACCACACAGAAAATATAGATTTTTAATTGGTTTTCACTAAGTGAAAGCTTGGGATCGAAGTTGAAATCTGAAATATATGTTGAGACATTATGACACATTATTTTATAAATATTATACCATGACTTCAAAATAGCTTAATTGATTTTGACAGGATTTAAAAATGTGGATTTTTGTAAAGAATATTGGAAATTAAAAGGGGTGAGGGCAAAGGGGAAGAGGGATTGGGCTTTTGTATACCAAATGTTGACTGCGTTTTCTGATTGATTTAAAGTATACATGTGTAAATTTCAATTGATATCAGATAAAACTGTAGGCATGGATATAAAGTAATTAAGGGACATGGAGACGAAAAATAGTTTGGTTATTGTAAAGCTATTGTGGGCAGTATTTTTCTCTTTGTTTTAAAGTATACACGTGCAAATTTCCACCGAAACCAGATGAAAACTGTAGCTTTGTGTAAAGAACATCTGCAAAAATTAAATGGGGTAAGGGAGTGAGTGATAGGGTTTTGTAAACAGAATGTAGACACTATGTTTCTCTTTGTTTTTAAGTATACTTGTGCAGTGCTCCATTGAAATCTGATAAAACTGTGTATATCTATAAAGTACATTGGAAATTAAGAGAGGTGCAGGTAGAAGGGAAGGGGGTTGGGCTTCTGCAACATAATTTATGTATATTTTAAAGTATATGTGTGCAAATTTCGTTCAGAATCGGATAGAAACTGTAGATTAAAGGATGGAAAGGAAGGAGCGGAGTTTGGACTCTCGAAACCAAATGTAGACAGTATTTTTCTGTTTGTTTTGCAGTATACATGTGCATACTTCCTTCAAATTCAGAAAGAAATGGTAGCTTTATATAAAGATCATTGACAGTAATCAAAGCAGTAGAAAGGGGGATAGGGTTTGCATTTTTGTGAAAGTTATGTGGACAGTATTTTTCTTTTTCTATTTGTTTTAAAGTAAACGTCTGCGAAGTTCCACCAAATTGGAATAAAATGTGGGTTTTGTACAAATATTAAGGGAAGCGGAGCCAGGATAGTTTTTTTGATTTTTTGTCAGAAATCTTATTCATAAAAAATTACATATATATGCACCAACTTTCATAAAGATCGGTCAAACGGTGTCGACTGTAGCTTTCTAAAAAGAAATTGACAAAAACCAAGAGGGTGGAAAAAGGGAGAGGGTTCAGTTTCTGCAAACCAAGAGTTGGCATTATTTTTCTCTTTGTTTTATAGTAAAAATTTGTCACGTTCTGTCTAAACCGGGTAAAAACTGTGGTCGTGTATAAAAATTAAGTGGTTTGATGGGGAGAGAGGGTGGTTTTTAGCTCTTTAGGTCAGACACCTTCTTCGTGAAAAAATACATATAAGCAGCAACTTTCATGGTAATCGGTCAAACGAACACGACTGTAGCTTTTAATAAAGAACATTGACAAAAGTTAATGGTGTTGAAGGAGGGGTGGGGTTGAGCTTTGGCAAACCAAATGATGACAGGATTTTTCTCTTTGTTTTAAAGTATATATGGGCAAAGTGCAGTAAAAATCAGATAACAAATGTATATTTCTATAAAATTAAAGGGTGTAAAGGAAGACATTGGGTGTATTTTTTTTTATTTTTTTTTTGCAGAAACCTTCTCCATGAAAAATTACAAGTATATGCCAACTTTAATGGAGACCAGTTAAATGGTGTCGACTGTACCTTTGTATAAAGAACATTAGTACAAATTTGGGGCGTGGATATGGGGAGAGGGCTTCAGTTTTTTCAAACCAAAAGTTGACGGTAATTTTCTCTTTATTTTTGACTATACTTGTCCAAGTATCATCAAAATCGGATAAAAAAATGTGGGTTTGTATAAAAATTAAGGGTGTAAAAGGGGAGAGGGGTGGTTTTATTTATTTATTTATTTTTGGTCAGATTCTCCATGAATAATTACATGTATATGGCAACTTTGATGATAATCGGTCAAACGGTGTCGAGTGTAGCTTTTCTGAAGAACATTGACAATAATTAAAGGGGTGGAAGGAGGGAGGGGGTTGAGCTTTGGCAGAGCAAATGTTGACAGGATTTTTCACTTTGTTTTAAAGTATACATGGGCAATAAGATAAGAAATGTGGTTTTCTATAAAATTAAGGGGTGTAATGGGGAGAGGGGTTGTTTTTTATTTTTATTTTTTTAGTCAGAAACCTTCTCCATGAAAAACTACATGTAATTGCCAACTTTAATGGAAATCAGTTAAATGGTGTCAACTGTAGGTTTGAATAAAGGAAATTGGGTAAAATGAAGGGGGTGGATTGGGGGAGAGGGGTTCAGTTTTCTTAAACCAAAAGTTGACAGTATTTTTGGGTATATATGTCCAAAGTTTCATCGATATCAAAAAAAAATGTCGATTTTTATAAAAATTAAGGGGTGGAAGGGGGTAGAAGGGTTGGTTTCTCTATGACATTCATATGGGACCACATTAGAGGTATACCCTATCCACTAAAAAAAATTCATTTAAATCAGTTCAAAATTGGCGAAGATATCACTGAACATACACAAAAAAAAAAAAAAAAAAAAAAAAAAAAATAGAGACGAATTGAGAATCTCCTCCTGTTTTTGAAGTCGGTTAAAAAGGCAGTAGTTACAATATTAAAAACTACCACCCCATCAGCCTCCTTCCCACCATTCACAATGTGTTTATGAAGGTCATAAATAACCGCATCAGTTCTACCTAGGGGACAGTACAACCAATCTAACACGCTGGCTTTAGGTCAGGATTCAGGACAGTAGATCGAATCCAAGTCATCCACGAAGTAATAAGTTGAGCAAATGAATACCAGATGCCACTCTGTTTGGCCTTTACCGATTTTGAAACGGCTTTTGATTCAGTCCATCACTCAGCAATCATGAAAGCCCTCCTAGAACAAGGAGTGAATCCCGGCTACATCAACGTACTGTACTACATCTACAGCACATCCAGTGCCTTTGTCAACGTCGCTGAAGTCACCAAAGAGTTCCCAGTAGAAAGAGGGGTGAAACAAGGACACTCTGTATCTCCCAAGCTATTGACATCGGTCCTGGAGATGGCAATGTCAAAAATCCAATGGCAAATCAAAGGGTTGAGAATAAATGGAAGAAATCTCAACAACTTAAGATTCGCTGATGATATAGTTTTACTCTCAAACAGTCTGGAATAGCTAAAAGAACTGATAAATGAACTAGAGGCAGCGTGCAGTGAAGTGGGCCTTAAAATAAATATATCAAAAAGCAAAATCATGCAAAACACATGGGCAGAAAAAGATAAACACAAGGCGGACATGAAAGATTCTGGTATTGAGTCCGTAGATCAGTACATCTATCTTGGCCAACTGATCAATATGAATGGTGACTCAAGGCCTGAGATCTACAGACGGATAAAGCTGGGCTGGAGAGCATACGGAAGAAATTCCATAGTTTTTAAATCGAACATGCCAATACATCTTAAAAAACAGGTATTTGAACAATGTGTATTACCGGTCCTCACATATGCCTGCCAGACTTGGACCCTAAATAGTGACACGAAGCAAAAACTGAGAACTGCCCAGCGAAGTATGGAAAGAGCAATGCTAGGGTTTACAAGAAGAGACAGAAAAAGGGCCGTGCACATCCGTTCAATAACTAAAGTAACAGACATCTTAAAAAGAGTCATGACCCAAAAATGGCAATGGGCCGGTCATATTGCTCGCAAAAGAGATGAAAGATGGACTACGGTAGTGCTGGACTGGATACCGAGAAACCTGAAAAGAGCAAGAGGAAGACCCCCGGATCGCTGGGATAAGGATATACGTCAAGTTACAGGCGTGAACTGGAAGAGGGCGGCTCAGGATCGATCGGCCTGGAGAAGAACTACAGCAACACTATGTAGAATTAAATTCTAATATATAGCTCATTAGGCTTAAAGAGGCTACACCATGAAAAAAGGATCGATATAGCTGTAAAAATAATAATAAATATTACTCACTTAGTGGCAATACGGTCAGTTACTAAACCACAAAACTACACAAAAGAAAAGAAAGCAGTAGCTTGCTTACAGTTAATGAAAAAAAACCAGTTTCAACACTGACATTTACCATGTGTTTAAATATTAAACCGGAATTTGCTGAGAGATGGCTTTAGCTATCAAAGCAGTTACTGTCTGATCGTATAATTGTCGCTAGTTTCTTTTGTTGACAGCTGAAAGAGATTTTCAACTCACAGCAATACAAGTTTCATACAAAAGTGTAGTTTTTAATAATGTTAAACATATCAAGTTTTGAGCCTACAAACTACGAATTGTGGATGTCATTGATTTTCTGTTACTATTTAAAGAAAACTGCTGAAGAATCACATCGAATGCTTGTTGAAGCTTACAGTGAGCATGCTCTTGGTTAATTGCACTATTCTGAATTGTTTAAAAAATTCAAAAGTGGTGATTTTGAAGTGAGAAATGAAGACTGTTTAAGACCTCCGAAGAAGTTTGAAGGCAGCGAGTTGCAAGCCTTATTGGATGAGGATGATGCTAAAATGCAACAAAAACTCACATATCAATTGAATGTAACAAGGGAGGCTGTCTCCGTGCGTTTAAAAGTGATGGGAAAGATCCAGAAGATGGGAAAATGAGTTCAACATGAAGAACCCTAAGCATAAAAGATCATGGGTAATTCCAGGTGAACCGTCAACATCAACTTCAAGGCCAAATAGCTTCTGTGTTTGGTGGGATCAGAGTGGTGTGATCTATTTGAAGCTACTATAACCTAGTAAAACAGTTAATACTGAAAATTATAGACAGCAAATGATCAATCTGAATCAAGCATTGTGGGACAAATGACCCAGAATACCAGAAAAGGCAATGCACCATCAGATACAGCAAAACAGTTAAAG